>JASDQU011026031.1:31799-61678 GCA_032191745.1 Picea mariana
TCCTTTCGATACCAACACTACTTTCTTACCTCCTCCTGGCGCATAACATATTTTGAAGAAATAGGAATCTTAAATAAAAATAACAACATCAACCCTAGATTTAGGAGGGTGTCGTTGATAGGCTCCATCAAAATAGCCCCATAAAATTTTCTTATCAATGTGAGGATCGATAGCCAGTTTTGTTTTGGCACCTTTGCGTCACATATAAATTCAAAAGAAAGCTTGACTATCAATGTTGTTATTATGGGTGGAGGGATATATTTATCTTGAAATATGCATTGGTTTTGATCCCACCATACAAAATAGGCCAAAAAAGAGGAAGTCACTTGTAGCTTTGACCTTTGGGGTCTTCTTTCCAATTTTTGAGCCATTCAAGCAAAGAACCATTAAGGGAAGGACCAATACCTAAGAGCGACTTGAATATATCTGCACTGAGTTCTTGTGTATATTGACACCAGGAAAAAAGATTTAACACCAACTCATCCTCAACTTCGCATAGAGCACCCATGTTGGGACCAATCCAACCCCGTTTTAATCTGTTGTACCAAGTTAAAATATTATTTTCAAGAGCTAGCCAAAGGAAAGTTTTGTTTTTCAACAAGGCAGGGGATTCTCATACATACAACCACCGCCATTATTTCTCACCTTCAAACTCATTTTTTGTTAGAGAGAGGTAGCTTATTTTTACTATGTAAACTCTAGATTTTTCATTTTTGACAGACCAAATGTACTAAAATTAAATTTATTTCCTTGATTTTTAAAAATGTGAGCCAACCTTTAAATGCAATTCTTTTCTTATTCCAAACTAAACCCCACCTTATGTAAATGTACTAAAATTTAATTTATTTGTTAAATCCTCTAAACTTAATCTCATGTTAGTAACACTAATGTCGATAGTTCTTAAGTAATTTTGTTTCCTTGCCTTTACTTTTTCTTTGCATATGAAGTAAATGATGCTCATGAGACTCGATAAAAACAATATCATTTAGTGTATAAGCTTTGGTATAATTATTGTAATTTGTTTTATTTAAAATATGCATATAATGTATCATTAAAAAATTTACTAAATTTATTTCTTAATCATATTTATTTAAGAAAATAATATTTTACTAAATTGATAAAAATGTGAACTTTAATAAATAAGATATAACTATATTTTTTTTTAAAGAATGATATTTCTTTTTATATTACAAGGGGTTTTATACACCAATTTAATGTGGTTTGGCAGTGATTTTAAAAATAGATTATTATTATTATTATTGATATGAACCAATAAATTAAATAATTAATATTTAAAAGATACATATGATGATGATGATGATGATTAACATCCACTGAAATCTAATTGATCTATCATATTTATTTTAAAAAATAATGTTTTATTAAATTGATAAAAATATAAATTTTAATAAATAAAATATAACCTTGTTTTTTTAAAGAATAATATTTCATTTTACATTGATATGAACCAATAAATTAAATAAATAATACCAATATAAACTTAATTTTCCAATTTTTTAATATTTAAAATCATTTTTAAAATATTATTTTTCTTCGCTACTCAATTTTGTTGTAATTTATAAAGCATTACTGCTTTCTTAAAACTAATTTCCAAATCCCCACGGATCTCTATTTAAAAAATGTTATAATTGTTGTTATTTTGAATTTAAAATATTTGAATCTAGAGCATAAAAAAAATTGGCTATCTAAATTGATCGCGTGGAGATGAATACTAAGGGGAATCAAACCACGTCTACTTTTGCATTCACATAAACCAAACATTCGATTAGAGGTACCGCCAACACTAAGCATGCATAGATATTGGTGAAATTGCCAAGACTCCCTGTAGCCACTGTAAGCTCCCGTAACTATTTTGAACCGTCGGAGCTCATTCGGAAACCAACCAACCGGAATCGTCCGCCGTCAGCTTATTCGATTTCCCGTAACCCTATTTGAATCGTTGACAGTTCATTCGGAAACCAACCCGAACTATTACTCAACTGCCACAGCTCGTTTGGAAACCGACTGGAACCGTTTTCTCATTTGGGAGCTTCTGGAATGGTCCATTACTTCATACGGTTCTCTACCTAGACATGTGAAACAATTAACAGTTAGCCAACAGAAGCTTGATGGAAGCTTGATGGAAGCTTGGCTATAAAAATTTCGTTTTGGTCCCCAAGCTTGCTTAATTCAATCAATTTCCTTCAGTCTTACACCATCAATCAGAGTAAGCAGAGCTTGGAAGTGCCATACGGAAAGCAAAAGGAAAGCAAAATTAGTGTGGAACTGGGAAAACTTCTCCAACAATTAATCAAACTTAACCAACATCAATGGTTGGAGGTATGATCCATTTTGGCATCTAAATTTTGATTCTTTTGAAGAGTTTTATTCTGCATATTTTAGAATCGATTTAAGTCTAACATTTGGTATCAAAGCAGATTTTATCTCTGCCTTGGTGTTTTGGAGAAAGACAGGTTTATTCTGTCTCAGTGCGTCCCTATTGGGTTTTCTTTGCATTTTCTCAGCACATTTTAATGCATATTGTTGTACATCTATCCATATTAAGATGGCAGAACCATACATTTCTGTGCATCTTTCTTTTATAATTTGGTTGTACGTTTTTAAATGAAATTGTTGTGCTCTATACAGAGAGGTTTCATCGCATTGTTGTGCATCTTTAGGTTATTTTAGGTTAGGTTGTTTCTTTCTTAACCTCTAATTAAAAACATGTTATTTTGAATGAGTATACATCGTTGAATGTTATGCATGAATATTGTAGTTTTATTTATGCAATTTATAATTATTCTCATATCAACTTAATTTTATGCATAAAAGAAATAATGTCTAGTGATCCATATAATTTTTAATTGATTAGAGAATAGCCACAACATCTCTAATTAAATAAAATTATATATTATGAATGATTAGGATCACATAAAGAATATTTAGACATAAATTGTAATTAATTATACTAAATATAATAAATTTTATCCCACAGAAATTTTTATTATATTTATATAATTAATTAGAATAAAATATTAAATTATTCATAACTTACCCACAGGAATTATGAATTAATAGTTTTATCATAAATTTCAAATCTATGATAGAATAATTGAATTTGCTTGAATTGGAAATTTAGCCCACACGCAATTTTTATGTCATTAGATTCAAACTTAAGCATGAAATGAATTTACATTGGTAAAGCATGAAATTTTATTTTATTTTTGCTGGCCTCAATTTTAACATAAGCATGTAATCTTTAATTTTATGCAGTTGTACAACCTACAAATTTCTCTAAAATTCATTGTGATATCCCTGAACTTAAGGGAGATAACTATAAGGTCTGGAAGGAGAGAGTTCTCCTTCATTTGGGGTGGATGGACATAGATTATGCTATTAGGAAAGATGAACCACCAGCACTCACTAATACCAGCACTACAACGGACATCACACTTTATGAGCGATGGGAGCGATCTAATTGCCTAAGCATGATGTTCATTAACACTAAAATTTCAGCTGGTATTCGTGGTTCCGTTGATCAGCATGAAAAGGTCCAAAACTTGTTGAAAGACATTGATGATCAATTCGTCACTTCATATAAGGCACTAGAAAGCACCCTAATCATGAAGTTCTCATCCCTAAGGCTCACCAGTGTGAAAGGTGTGTGCAAGCACATCATGCAAATGAGGGACACTGTGGCTCAGCTGAAGAAACTCGAGGTTTAAATATCAGAGTCTTTTCTGGTGCATTACATCTTGAACACCCTTCCGCACCAATACAGACCCTTCAAAATCTCATACAACACACATAAGGATAAATGGTCAATTAATGAACTCATGACCATGTGTGTTCAAGAGGAAGAGCGACTGGTGATGGAACTGGGAGAAAGTGCAATGCTAGCAACGCATGGAAAGGGAAAATCTCAAGTCAATAAGAAAGGGAAAGGTAAAGTACCTCCCCAAGCTGATATCAAGAAGAATTCCAAGTGTTTCTTCTGTAAAAAGAAGGGACACATGAAAAAGGAATGCGTCAAATTTCAGAAATGGCTTGCGGACAAAGGTAATACAATCTCATTCGTTTGTTATGAATCTAATATGGTCAATGTCAATATTAACACCTAGTGGATTGATTCTTGATCAACAATTCACATTTCGAATTCCTTGCAGGGTTTGCAAAACCTAAGGAAGCCAATGGGAAGTGAGCAAAGCATCTTATCAGGAAACAAGATGGGCTCGCATGTGGAAGCTATAGGAACATGCTATTTAACTTTAAGTAGTGGTTTTGTTTTAGAATTAGAAAAGACCTTTTATGTTCCAAGTTTTTCTAGAAACTTGATTTCAGTTTCAAGGCTTGTATCTTTTGGATATTCCTTCAACTTTTCAGAAATATATTTCAGTTTATTTTATAAATCTGATTGTGTTGGGAATGGTATTTTTTTTTATGGTCTTTACTGCATTAATTTAAAAAACAATGTTATTTATGATTCAATGCATGTTAACACTGGCACTAAAAGATGTTTTATTAATAATGAAGACTAGGTCATATCTCCATAGAAAGAATTAAAAGATTGGTAAATGAAGGGGTACTTAATACTCTGGATTTTACTGATTTTGAGACTTGTGTAGATTGCATAAAAGGAAAGAAGACCAACAAGTCAAAGAAAGGTGCCAATAGGAGTTCGAGCATATTAGAGATCATACATACTGATATATGTAGTCCATACATGGACTCACATGGTCAGAGATACTTCATCTCTTTTATAAATGATTACTCACGATATATGTATCTCTACATGCTTCATAATAAGAATGAAGCATTAGATGCCTTTAAAATCTTTAAGGCTGAAGTAGAGAAAAAATGCGGCAAGCAAATTAAGATCGCGAGATAAGATAGAGGCAGAGAATATTATGGTAGATACAAAAAAGATGGACAGGAACCTAGGCCATTCGCAAAATTTCTTCAAGAGCATGGGATTGTTGCCCAATGCACCATGCCTGGTTCACCGGACCAGAATGGTGTAGCAGAAAGAAGAAACCAAACATTATTAGACATGGTGCGGAGTATCCTTAGTAGCTCTAATCTTCCTAAATCTTTGTGGATTGAAGCACTTAAGACGACATTGTATATATTAAACCGAGTTCCAACAAAGGTTGTTCCTAAAATGCCATTTGAATTATGGAAAGGTTGGAAACCGAGTTTGCGACATATGCGTGTTTGGGGATGCCCGTCTGAAGTGAGAATCTATAATCCACAAGAGAAGAAGTTGGACCCAAGGACCATTAGTGGGTATTTCATTGGATATGCTGAAAGGTCTAAAGGTTACAGATTTTACTGTCCATCTCATAGCACTAGGATTGTGGAATCAAGAAATGCAAAGTTTCTTGAAAATGACTTGAACAGTGGGAGCGATCAAACCAGGAACATAGTTTCTGAGAAGGATCATTTAGAATCTCAACCTTCCACCCTAAGTGATAGATTGGTTATTGTTCACAAGACCCCTCAAGTACAAACTGGTGTCGAACAACCAATTGTTGAAGTTCCACAAGCTGTTGACAGGATTCCAGTAGATCAGGTAGTTCAAGAGTTTCCAAGAACTTTTGAACAATGAGTTGAACCACATACTTCTCAGGAAGATGGTGGTACAACATTAAGAAGATCTACTAGACCAAAGAGATCAACAATTTCTGATGATTATGTTGTGTATCTGCAAGAATCTGACTATAACATTGGAGCCAAAAATGATCTCGAGTCCTTTTCACAAGCCATGAGTTGCAAAGAATTAGAATTATGGTACGATGCCATGAAGGAAGAGCTGAATTCTATAAAGAGTAACGAAGTCTGGGATCTTGTTGAGTTGCCTAATGGTGCAAAAGCCATTGGATGTAAATGGGTCATTAAGACAAAGAAAGACTCATTGGGCAACATTGAGAGATACAAAGCAAGACTTCTTGCTAAAGGATTCACTCAGAAAGAAGGAATCGACTACATGGAGACTTTCTCCCCTGTATCTAACAAAGATTCCTTGCGTGTAATTATGGCACTAGTAGCCCATTTCGACTTGGAGTTGCAACAAATGGATGTGAAAACAACATTTCTCAATGGAGATCTAGAGGAGGTTTACATGAAACAACCTGAAGGATTCCCCTCTAGTGATGGTGAGCAATTGGTTTGCAAACTCAAGAAATCCTTATACGGTTTAAAACAAGCATCCCGCCAATGGTATTTGAAATTCCATAATGTAATTTCTTCTTTCGGTTTTGTAGAAAACATTATGGATCAATGTATATACCTAAAAGTTAGTGGGAGTAAAATTTGTTTTCTTGTTTTATATGTGGATGACATTTTGCGAGCAACCAATGATAAGGGTTTGTTGTATGAGGTGAAACAATTCCTCTCTAAAAATTTCGATATGAAGGATATGGGTGAGGCATCTTATGTCATTGGCATTAAGATCCATAGAGACCGTTTTCAAGGCATCTTGGGTCTGTCTCAGGAAACCTATATTAATAAAAGTTTAGAGAGATTTCGGATGAAGGATTGTTCACCAAGTATAGCTTCCATTGTGAAGGGTGATAGGTTCAATTTGAACCAATGCCTGAAGAAGGATTTTGAAAGGGAACAAATGAAGAACATTCCATATGCTTCTACTGTCGAAAGCCTAATGTATGCTCAGGTCTGCACAAGACCCGACATTGCATTTGTTGTGGGAATGTTGGGACGATATCAGAGTAATCTAGGTATAGACCACTGGAGAGCTGCAAAGAAAGTAATGAGGTACCTTCAAGGAACCAAAAACTACATGCTTATGTATAGACAGACGAACAATTTGGAAGTAATTGGCTACTCAGATTCTGACTTTTCTGGATGTATTGCTTCATGCAAATCAACATCGGGATACATTTTTATGATGGCCGCTGGAGCTGTATCATGGAGGAGTGCCAAGCAGACCTTGATTGCCACTTCCACTATGGAAGCTGAGTTCGTCTCCTATTTTGAGGCTAATTTACATGGTGTATGGCTTAAGAGTTTCATTTCTGGGCTTAGAATTATGGATTCTATCTCCAAGCCATTGAGAATGTATTGTGACAATTTAGTTGTTGTTTTTATGGCTAAAAACAACAAAAGTGGGAGTCGAAATAAACACATCGACATTAAGTATTTAGCCATAAGGGAATGTGTTAAAGAAAAAAAAGTGGTCATTGAGTACGTCAGCACTGAGTTAATGATCATTGATCCTTTGACTAAGGGCATGCCACCGTTTAAATTCAAGGAACATGTAATGAATATGGGACTTGGTTCCATTATGTAGTTTCTCATTGTATGGACAATGTTATTTTAATGAAATTCTTAATTATTGTGATGTTTTCCTCATATTTATGTGCACCTTAATTTGATTTGAGAGAATTCATCTCTGTAGGACCAAGAATAAACATAAGGTTTATTCATTAAGAAATTGTTGCCACATAAATTATAAAAGAAATAAATACATAGTAATACATGGAAGATAATACTCGTCATAAGAGGACTTATCGCCATGATTCATGTATCTATTACTTAATACAGATTATCAATAGGTTTTAAGATGAGACATCAAGATTGGAAGTATGGACCAAGTGGGAGAATGTAAGCTTCTGTAACTGTTTTGAACCGCCGTAGCTCATTCGGAAACCAACCAACCAGAACCATCCGTCGTTATCTCATTCGACTTACCGTAACCCTATTCAAACCGCCAACAGTTCATTTGGAAACCAACTCAAACTGTTACTCAACTGCCACAGCTCATATGGAAACCAACTGGAACCATTTTCTCGTTTGGGAGCTTCTGGAATGGTCCATTACTCCATATGGTTCTCTACCTAGATATGTGGAACAGTTAACAGTTAGCCAACAGAAGCTTGATGGAAGCTTGGCTATAAAGATTTCGTTTTGGTCCCCAAGCTTACTTAATTCAATCAATTTCCTTCAGTCTTACACCATCAATCAGAGTAAGCAGAGCTTGGAAGTGCCATATGGAAAGCAAAAGGAAAGAAAAATTAGTGTGGAACTGAGAAAACTTCTGCAACAATTAATCAAACTCAAGTAGCATCAATGGCTGGAGGTATGATCTATTTTGGCATCTAAATTTCGATTCTTTTGAAGAGTTTTATTTCGCATATTTTAGAGTCGATTTAAGTCTAACAGCGACTAGTCCATCCCCATCCTTCCAGACTTTTGATGGGTAAGTTTAGGCACATAAAAAAATAACATAGGCCAACTTAAAACAAAATTTCAACTATGACCAATCCACTCCCACTCTTCTATCCACATATTGAATGGCTAAGTTCAGGCACATATCCAAATAACATAGCAGAAACTCACAACAAAATTTATTTATTTAAATGTATTTTAATTGAAACTAGGAAACTATTATATTATATTGTATGCCAATGTTCTAAGTTATGAGGACATGAGATTTTCATGCACAATGACATTCCAAAAGAGATAAACCACCCAAAACTAGAGTACCTTCCTTGAAGTGAACCAACCAAGGAAATCAAAACACTAAGCATGTTGGGTCTGCAATTCTAAATTTTGCGAGTTGGTCATGAGATTTTCATACAGAGCAACAACATTCCAAAAGAGACAGTCCACCAAAACTAGAGTACCTTCCTTGAAGTGGTCCAACCAAAGAAAACAAGACACCAAGAACATTGGGTTTGCAAAATCTCGAAGCCAAAGACTACCAATAGACAAAGTAAAAGGTGGAAAGGTTTCAAATTCACCAACGTGGTATAAAGTGATAGATTCGAGAGAACTACTGCATAATTCTGGCAACGACTGATGAAGAAGGGAGGTGTCCCACAAGCCTTCCTTTTCTCCACACAACAAATCACCATAATCCCACCTCGACTGGGATATACGACCAAAACACATTCAAATTTCTAGTTCTCCACCAGGAAAAGCTTGTGTGAGGGGGTCTCAGGTCTCATTGTTTTTATTGCAATGCTTTGGTAGTGGGGTTGTTCCATGATTGACATGTGGTTTTTTAAATTGGAGGTACTTTCCATTGAGTTCATGGGAAATACGTGGGGTATAGTTTGATAAGATAATGAACCATTAGCCTTTAAAACCCCCATTTTCAATCTAGTAGTATAGTTTGATAAGATAATGAACCATTAGCCTTTAAAACTCCCATTTTCAATCTAGAAGCTTCATTGGCGAGAGAGTCAACACCATTGTTATTCTCCCTTAGGATGTAGAAAGCTTATATTTTTTGAAACCTAATGGTCTCTTTAGAAGCTCGAGCCAAAATTGATGCAAGCTTGTAGTCAATTGGAAATGATTTTTTGTTCATCGACTGGATGATGACGTTCGAATCTCCTCGCGGGGTCTTCACTTTATGAACCTATGACATAGCACGTGTGTTTGTGGGATATTAAAGAATACCTCTAATTCACAAAATCCTTTTGTTGGACCCCCTTGCTAATATATATTTCCAACAAAAAACCCTATTTTTACTATATATCCCTTATTTTTACTAGATACATGTTTTTGTACCCCCAATACCAATAACCCCCCATCAATACCTACAATATATTGACTCTATTTTTCACAATTTTAAAAACTCCCTTATGAATGAGTGCAATAAGAAATTAATCAACAAGGTTAATCCCCTGTGAATATCCTGCCACTATGAGTGAATGGATATGATAATCCAATGCCATTCTCAACTCTTGTAGTAATGTGTATGATTAAGCTTAGTTATTAGAGGAAATTTCAAGTCTCCATGTATATAATAGTTTATTTTTTCCTCCAAGATAGATGAGGATCCTCTTTGTGCCTACCAACCCTAACTCACAACACAATTTTAACACAAGCCTACCCTCTTTTTTTTTCCAAATGCATCAACAAACTTTCATTCAAACCATACATTTTACTGATTATCAATAGAATAAATTGAACACCATAACACTAGAATAAATGTAGGATGCAAAGATACTTCTCAAATAAGAACATATATCCAAATTTAAGGTGTAGAAATACTTCTCAATTAAGAACATTATATTGACACTTAGCTTGCACATACTCCACATAGCCATGCCCATTAACAAAGAGGAGAGGAAACGAGATATGAATTCTCATAAAACTTCACTTATTGCATGACTTTATTGAGATTTATAGTGAATCAAATTTCAACAATTGATATAAGTGCAAGTAGTGATCTTGTGGGTTAATAAAAAAAATGTAGTTCATAAAAATGAAAAATTAAAAAAGAGACAATTATAACAATAAATTTAAGAGAATTCTATTTCTATTTTTTTTTTTATCTTTGATGATATTTATTAATCAAATTGAGAGTTAAGATGTTAAAAATTTGTCAATGAAGAAAAATGATTGTTTTAGGATTTTAACCTTTTTTTATTTGCCATCACTAAAATTGAGACATTAAATCTTTGTTGAAATTACAATTTTGGATTATTTAAATAGTTGTTTTTAATGCAAAAAAAATTCAACATCTTTAAATATCCCTATCGCAACTTGATTTTCAATGTTAATGAGTAATATTTGCAATTTCATCAATCCCGTGTGAATCTCTTGCCATTATGAGAAAGTGGATATGACGATCCAATGTCATTCTCAACTCTTGTAGCAATGTATATGTTTAAGCTTATTTATTAGAGGAAATTTCAAGTCATCATGTATAAGATTTACATTGTTTAGTTTTTCCTCAGGATCGATGAGGATCCCCTTTATGCCTACCACCGCTAACTCACAAAAAAAAAAAAATTTAACATAAGCTTGCAACTTCTTTTTTTCCCAAATACATTGACAAACTTTCATTAAACCCAAATATTTTACTAAAAATCACACTATAGCGATAAAATTGAACACCATAACGATAGAATAAATTGAAAACCATAGCACTAGAATAAATGTAGGACGGAGTGATACATCTCAAATACGAACATATATCCAAATTTAGGGTGTAGAAATACTTCTCAAATAAGAACATTGTATTGACATTTAGCTTGCACATATTCCACAAACGCATGCCCATTAACAAAGAGGAGAGAAGATGAATTTATTGATATTTATAATGAATCGAATTTTAGCAATCGATATCAAGGGAAGCATTAAGTGTTAGTTATTTTTGTAGGTTAATAAAAAAAATGTAGTTTGTAAAAATTAAAATTAAAATTAAAAAAAAAAAAAACTAAAGCTAAAAAAAACATAATAATAAATCTAAGAGAATTTTATTTTTTATTTTTATTTTTTATGACACCATAATATGTGTTTTCTCTTAAAAAGTTGTAAGTTCAAATTGAAAGGGGGTAGGGTATGTATATTTATATGGACTTTAGCAATCAAATCTATGAGTAAAGGAGGGTCTCATACACCAATTTGGTGTATGGCTTAACGGTGACCTTAAAATTAGGTTATTATTGTCATTAAATCAATAATTAAGATAAATTTATATTAAAACTTTTTTGATTTGTCATTATCAAACAAAATTTATATTAAAATTACAATTTTGAATTATTAAAGTAAATATTTTTAATGAAAAATTAATTTAACATCTTTAAATATATTTATTATAATTTAATTTTACAATATTAATAATTGATATTTACAATTTCACTAATCTAAAATGTTTATTTCTTTTTATTATTTTAAATTGATAAAAATAATCAAATTCTAAAATCCTTAAAATTATCCTTTACAAATCCACCAAAACATCAAATTACTTAATGATTAATATTCATCAAATATAACACTCTTATAATAACCACTAATTTAAATGAATATACAAATATATAATGTATATACCATGTGCTAAAATAAATAATCAAAGTTGAAAGATAAGGGCTTCCTTTAATATCACTCTTAGAATACCCACTAATTTAAATAAATACACAAGTATATAATGTATATACCATGTGCTAAGATAAATCGAAGTTGAAGAATGAGGTCTTCCTTTAATATGAAGGCATTCTGAATAAATTGTACTATTTTCCTTATCAAACTAGAGGTGAACTTCATCAAATATGGTACAAATATGACAATATTTTTTTTTTATGAATTTGACTTATAGTGCTTTCATGATAAATTTTCATTTTCAAAAGAGGTAAACTATATTCAAAGAAAGAAACTACAATAATAAATTTAAGAAAACTTCATTTTTTATTTTTTTTTATTCTTTGTGACATTATAATATATGTCTTTTTTTAAGAAGTTACAAGTTCAAATCCAGAGGGATAGAATATGTATACCTCTCTAGATTTTATCACTCAAATCTTTATTTTGAGGGAAGTCCCTTTTCCACAAACAAGAGAGTCTCATAAACCAATTTGGTGTCTCCCTTAATCCTAACTTTAAAAATAATCTATTATTATTATTAAATCAAAAATTAAGATAAATTTATATTAATTTTTTTTTAATTTGTCACCATCAAAATAAGACAAAATTTATGTTACAATTACAATTTTAAATTATTAAAATCTTTATTTTTAATGAAAAATGAATTTACTATTTTTAAATATTATTATTGTAATTTAATTTTACAATTATACCAATCTAAAATGTTTATTTACTTTTATTATTTTAAATTGTTAAAAATAATCAAATTCTAAAATCCTTAAAATTATATTTTACAAATCCACCAACCTATCAATAATTACTTAATAATTAATATTCATCAAATATAAGACTCTTAACATGCCCGCTAATTTAGATAAATACACAATTATATAATGTATATACCATGTACTAACATGAATCAAAATTGAAAGATAAGGTCTTCCTTTAATATAAAGACATTCTTAACAAATTATACTGTTTTCCTTCTCAACAAACAGGTTAACTTCACGAAATATGACAATATATTTTTATTTTTTTTGAATTTGACTTTTCCTTCTCAACAAACTAGGTGAACTTTATCAAATATGATACAAATATGACAATACCTTTTATTTTGAATTTGACCCATAGTGCGTTCATGATATATTTTCCAATATGACAATACCCTTTTTTTTTGTGAATTTGACCCATAGTGCGCTCATGATATATTTTCCTTTTCAGGTGAACTTCATAAATATACCAAAAATATGGAATTTTTCATGATATAGAAATGAAAAAAATATATATATTCTACATATTTTATTTTTATGTTTTTTATATATATTTTCTGTAAAATGGTAATTTATAATTGTTTAAATTGTTTTTTAAATGTTTAAATGAATTGAAAAATTTTAGGAACATTCCAATTTTATACTTAACAATTCAAAACTACAATTTTATTTTCTATAATTTTTAATAATAAAATTGATTAAAAATATTTAAAAAAAAAACAAAAATAAAACATTTACACTACTTCAATAAAAACAACTCCTATGTATTTGAAAGCTTCAAATTGGATGAACAACACCACCATATTAAAATCCATCCTTCTCAGTACGGATGAATTGAGACATTGTTATGGAACTTTGCCTCTATGTGAAAGATAAACCATAACTAACCCACTAGAAGTAGTCATCTACTGGTGATGTCTTCCCTTTGTGAAAAGCGACATATGCGTCCTTGTGTTGGAGATTATTAAATGGATTTAAAGAAGCAGACAACAGCTTCACCAACTTGCACATGGGCAGACTGAAATTTGTGAAGCAGACAACACAACAGCTTCACCAACTTGCACATGGGCAGACTGAAATTTGTGAAATCCCAATTTCCAAACCATGTGCAGCTTGAAATTTGTGGAGTCCCAAACCCTGTTGATATTGTAATGTATTTAAGCCTTATATAAATATAAATATATAAATAATGAATGGAACCGCTATGTGGCAAGTGGAAGCATGTGGGAGGGCAAGCTTAATGTATTAGTTATCCTGAAATTGTGATATAAAAAAAGGTTTTTTTTAACATCTTAAAATATCAAAATTTGATTTAGATACTATTTTACCCACAAATTTAAATAAAAATTTGGCATTTGACATTTTAGTTTTACACTGATTTAAGATTTGTGAAGGGTTGATAAAAAAAGTTTTCTTTTAACATCTTAAAATATCAAAATTTGATTTAAATACTAAATTTGTTTTTTACCTACAAATTTAAATAAAAATTTGGCATTTGACATTTTAGTTTTACACTAATTTAAAATATGTGAAGGGTTGAATCATCCTGAATATTTGTTGAATTTTAAATAAATGAAAATTCTAATTTTTTTAGATGATTTATAACAAATGGATTTACTTTCCAACTATAAATTGGATAAAAAATAACAAAAATTTCAAAGATCAACAAAATTCTACCATAATTCAAGTTGAGTGGATGATTAAACAATATCTTTGAAATTTTTACATATTAAATTTATTTTTACTTTATATTCTAGCAAGACATTTCATGTATAGACTTAAGGCTAAATGTTATTATAAAGCACATGACCCCACGAAAGGTAGCCTTAGTGATGACCACCAAGGAAATTGGCTCATTGGCTCATTGGCTCAGGGATAAAAATTGACTCATTGGCTCAGGGATAAATGTTGTGATTTGTATAAAGGGATTGATGAAACTCCGTGTGTGTTAATGAATATTGAATTTGTTTGCACTACAAGAACGGAATGAGATCAACTTGAAGAATATAGCATCTCACGTTTTCTCTTGCAGTTCTTTTTGTTTAACTGCACTGAGATGAAGATTAGTGAACAGTTAGTTGCAATTGCCTGGTATGATAACAAGGAAATCATCTAAATTCATTCATTTTAAAATTGCAGTCGACGACAAATCTAATCGATGCTTATGCATAACCGTGAGATTTTCGATATGTGAAGATTTTTTTTTACAGCATATGCATCTTGTAGATATAATGCAATGTTAACAAGTGCTCCATGGCATAAATTCTTTTCACCCATAAAGAAAAGTAATTTCATTGATATTCAAGTAGAATCAAAGGAAACTTTCCAATACAAAATATTTGTTGTTTACAAACCATGCTTAACCTGTCAAACAAAAAGAGTTTTTTTTTCTCTACAGACTCCATGTTGTGTCCAAAAGTGCTTTTACATCAGGTAGACCTTCTATCACTAGAGTAAATTATACCCAAAATATAAAAAAAATCCTAATATTGAGTGAAGTTCAACAATATATCTGTCAATGTCCTTTCTAGAATATGTGATGAGTGCCAATGTTGATCACTACATCATTATGTACTTCTTCAAATTTTATAGTGAGTCTGCCCAGGAGTTGAATTGTTTGTGTACATGAATGCAATTTATCTAGCTGAAATATTGCTTGAGGTCCAAAATATTCTTCTTCCAAGGCAATAAGGGGAGAGCATTTAAGTGTGACTTCCCAACAAACCAATCTATTACAACCTTCAAATCCCCAACCACCATTAGTTCTGCTATCAAACATTTATTTTCAAACTAAAGAAGACACCATAATCCAAGCAAGTCTTCTTTATTGTTTGTACCTGCACCAACAACAAGATAGCCTCTGAAGAAATGTTGAACATTGAGTTTGAGGACATTGCCAACACCACATACCCCTCCTGCAACAGCACCATCAAAAAACCCAATTGGTTTTTCTTCAAAATAAACAAGGTTCGTAATGTAATCAAGTCACTCATCCCTATATTTGCTAGGCATCTTCTTAATAGACAAAACAATTCTAAAACATAGCAGAAATTCATTCCTATGAAGATCCTCAAACAATATCTTATTTATGTATCTCCAGATACCCCAAAGAACATGGAGTGGGACTACCCTATTCCTTGGGAAAGGTAGGAACCAGGACAAGAAATTCTCATTTAGAGATGGGAGATTCCAAGAGCTAGTTAAACTTAATTGTGCATATATTCTTAGAATATTTGGTTGGTTTAACCATAGACAATGCTACACCATTGTCACCCAACCATAGGCACAAAGCCACCCCTGAGCACCTTAACCTTTGATAGAAAGAATGATTCCGGGAAGCCTCACTAGAGCCAATAGATAACCAAGAGAGAGAGAGAGAGCATGCACCTTTCTCTTAAGGTAGCACACCAAGAAGAAAGTCCCAAACCATAGACAAAGACCAGTACCCAATTGCAGTCATTACAGCTACACTTTTCCTCTAGACTTACACATCACTTTCTTGAGTGTGAGTGTGTTACCAAATGAGCTCAAGCGCATTCTATTTATACTAATATGGCCAAATGAACAAGTGTCTCTTCAAGCAGGGCCGACCTATCCTTTTATGCATATATAATACTTCAATATTACTTATTATGTTGAGTCGACTTGTCTTCCATGGTTTTCACATAGGTATTTAGGTTTTCTC
This sequence comes from Picea mariana, assembly GCA_032191745.1. Taxonomy (NCBI): domain Eukaryota; kingdom Viridiplantae; phylum Streptophyta; class Pinopsida; order Pinales; family Pinaceae; genus Picea; species Picea mariana. The sequence continues at coordinate 48,096 of JASDQU011026031.1, forward strand.
TTGTTTCCAGAATATTCTATTCTAGTCAAAGGTTTATCCATGGAGGTTAATAACTCCAGCAACTACCAAAACATAAACACACACCTCCTTCCATATAGCTTGTGAAACTTCACATTGTACAAACAAATGCACTATTGTCTCTTTCGCTTTTAAACAAAGAGTGCAAGTTGACGGACCTACTCCACCCTTGAGTTTGTAGTTTTCACCAGTAAGGACACGATCCTGTAGACACAACCAAAAAATTGAATAATTTATACAGATACCTATAATTTTCACAATGTTTTGTGCCACCATACATGATCCACCTTCACATGTTGTGTTATTAATGCATCATATGCAACCTTTACAGTCATCGTTCCCTTAGATTGATTCCAAGACCAAATGACAGTATCCTCCACATCATTGAGTGAAATGTCAGTTTTTGTTAACATCACCAAGAATCCATTCCATTCCATACCCAAATCGCCAACAAGTTCAATATCTTTTGTTGGGGTCCATCCTTGTGGATCCGAGACATTTAACGTAGTAGAGGAAGAAATATGTGCTAGAGAATATATATGTTTTCCCTTTAAATGATGTATAAGATCATTTATGATTTTGAAGGAGGACCCACTCCCAATAAAAGGATTTTTCCCAATCTACACTTGTGTCCCATCTCCCACAGACCACGCTAACCACCTTTTTATGAGTGGCAAAAAAACTAAAAATTTATTCCAAAAGTTTGAAGTCAAAGGGTATTTGTAGTGTTCAGATTTCATCCATAATACAACATGCACACCTTTTGTTGTTTTTCTTAATNAATATATTATTACAATGATGAGTGTTCCATATATAGGGAACATATGGTGACCATCCATGAAAGGATGCATCTCTTGAATAATCAATAACTATTTATTATTATCATTTACTTATAATATACAATATTTAATAATCAATAATATATTATTAATTATTATTATAATAGAATGTCTTCCCAATGTTGTCCAAAAATCAACACTCCCTCTCAACGAGGGAGACATTTTGCATCATGCAAAGCTTCTCTTTGAAGTATAAAAACTTCACCCTAGACTCATGACACTTGTCTGTTAGTATTGGGAGATGTCTCTCTCCCACTTGAACCGAGGAGAAACGCCTTATGCAACTCTCCCTTTGAGCCAATTAATTCTCTCTAAGATCAAGCTCACTCTAGGTCTGCATGTAATAGCACATAACATCTTCAGTCTTTATCATTCCTTGTCAAATCACCATTACTAGGACAAAGACCACTCCAGGATCTTTCACAACAAGTACGCACATGTGAGTGAATGTCAATTTGATGCTAACTGAGATGAATATTAGTGAACAATTAGTTATAGTTTCTTGATATGATAGGAAGGAAATCATCTAAATTCATTCATTTAAAAATTGCAGTTGGCCTTTTATTGAACAAATCCAATCGATGTTTACACATAACCGTGAATATTTCAATATGTGAATACTTTTTTTTTACAACATATGCATCCTATAGATATAATGCAATGTTAACAAGGGCCACATGGAAGTCTTTTTTTCACCCAGGAAAAAAGTAGTTTCACTGATGTTTAAGTAGAATCAAAGGAAACTTTCCAGTGCAAAAAATTTGCAGTTTACAAACCATGATTAACCTGTCAAACAAAAAGAGTTTTTTTACTGTATAGACTCTATGCTCTGTCCCATAGCACTTTTACATCAGGTAGACCTTCTATCACTAGAGTAAGTTATACCCAAAATATAAAAACACTCTTAATATTGATTGAATTTCAACAGTATATCTGCCAATGTCTTTTCTAGAACATGTGATGAGTATCGGTGTTGATCACTACATCATTATATACTTCTTCAAACATCAACTACCCAATCTTCTTCCAGGGCATGTTTTGACATTTATTCTACCGAGGAGTTGAATTGTTTGTGTAAATGAATGCAATTTATCCAGCTGAAATACTACTTGAGGTAAAAAATATTCTTCTTCCAGGGAAATAAGGGGAGAGAATTTAAGTGTGAATTCCCAACAAACCGATTTATTACAACCTTCAAATCCCCAACCACCATTAATTCTTCTATCAAACATTTATCTTCAAATTGAAGAAGACACCATAATCCAAACAACTCTGCTTTATTGTTGGTACCTTCACCAACAACAAGATATCCTTTGAAGAAATGTTGAACACTGAGTTTGAGGACATTTCCAACACCACATACCCCTCCTGTAGTAGCTCCATCAAAGAACCCAATGGGTTTTTCTTCAAAATAAACAAGGTTCATAATACAATCAATTCGCTCATCCCTATATTTTCCAGACATATCCTTAATAGACAAAACAATTCTATAACATATCACAACTTCATTCCTATGAAGATCCTCAAACAATATCTTATTTATGTATCTCAAGATACCCTAAATAACATGGAGTGGGACTACCATATTCCTTGGGAAAGACAGGAACCAAGACAAGAAATTCTCATTCAAATATGGGAGATTCCAAGAGCCAATTAAAATTAATTGTGCACAAATTGTTACAATATTGTGTTTGTTTAACCATAGAAAATGCTACACCATTGTCACACAACCATAGGCACAAATCCACCCTCGAGGACCTTAACCTTTGATAGAAAGAATGATTATGAGAAGCCTCACTAGAACCAATAGATAACCAAGAGAGAGAGAGAGAGAGTACCTTTCTCCTAAGGTAGCGCACCAAGAAAAAACCCCCAAACCATAGACCAATACTAGTACCCATTTGCAGTCGTTGCAACTACGCTCTTCCTATAGAATTGTGCACCACTTTTTTGAGTGTGAGTGAGTTACAAAATGAGCTCAAGTTCCTTCTATTTATACTACTCTGGCCAGGTGAACTGGTGTCTATTCAAGCAGGGACAACCTATCCTTTTCTACATATAATACTTCCATATTACTTATTGTGTTGAGCTGACTTGTCCTCCACGGTTTTAACACATATATTTAGGTTTTCTATTTTTTCCAGAATATTCTACTGTATTCAAAGGTTTATCCATGGAGGTTGATACCTTTCGCAGCTACCAAAAAATCAACATGGACCTCCTTCCATATAGACTGTGAAACTTCACATTGTACAAACAAAATATTTTTTGTCTCTTCTGATTTTAAACAAAGAGTGCAAGTTGATGGACCTACTCCACCCCTGAGTTTGTAATTTTCACCAGTAAGGGCACAATTTTGTAGATACAACCAAAAAATTGAATAATTTTTACAAGTACCTATAATTTCCATAATGCTTTGTGCCACCATACAAGATTCACCTTCACATGTTGTGTTATTAATGCATCATATGCAACCTTTACATTCATCATGCCCTTAGATTGATTCCAAGACTAAATGATAGTATCCTCCGCATCATTGAGTGAAATGCCACTTTTCGTTAACATCACCAAGAATTCATTGCATTCCATATCCAAATAACCAACAAGTTCAAGATATTTTTCCGAGGTCCATCCTTGTGGAGCTGAGACATTTAATGTAGTAGAGGAAGAAATGTGCACTAGGGAATAGATATGTTTTCCCTTTAAATGATGTATAAGAGAATTTGAGAGTTTGAAGGTGGAACCACTCCCAATAAAATGATATTTTCCAATCTGCACCTGTGTCCCATCTCCCACAGACAAAGCTAACCACTTTTTTATGAGTGGTAAAGAAACTAAGAAGCTCTTCCAAAATTCTGAAGCCAAAGGGTATTTGTATTGTTCATACCGCATCCATAATACAACATCCACACCTTTTTTTGTTTTTATTAATATGAGATATAATCGATATATTATTACAATGATGAGTGTTCCATATATAGAGAACATATGGTGACCATCCATGAAAGGATGCATCCCTTGAATAATCAATAAATATTTATTATTATCATCTACTTATTATATATGATATTTAATAATCAATAATTATATTATTAATTATTGTTCTAAGAGAATGTCTTCCCGATGTTTTCGAAACATAAACACTCCCTCTCAATGAGGGAGACATTCTGCATCATGTCAATATTGTCATTGAAGTATACAAAATTCACCCTAGACTCATGACACTTGTCTACCAGTCTTGGGAGACGTCTCTCTCCCACCTGAATCGAGGAGAAAATCCTTTTGTGGCTCTCCCTCTGAGCTGATTAACTCTCTCTAAGATCAGGCTCACTCTAGGTCCTCATGTAATAGCATACAAAATCTTGAGTCTTTATCATTCCTTGTCAAATCCCCATGACTAGGACAAACACCACACCAGGATCTTTCACCACAAGTACACACATGTGAGTGAATGTCATCCTGATGTTAACTGACACATAGAAATCACTTCAAGCACATCAAGTCCATATTATTTCTTGTGATCATGATCCAGGAAGGACTACGTCTGGGCCCATTTACAACAAGTGCAACTTTATGATAAATGTATCCTATCTCCCTTGGTCTACAGCCCAATCTAGGAGAAGGTCCATCTGATGTTGAAACATCAACACTCCCTCTTATCTAGGTAGGTATCTTTCCATAGTAGTACACAATTATTGTCCAGAGACACACAATATTCACCAATGGTACACAACCACCATAGTAGGAAAAGGTTTGTCACACATGGCACTCCCATGTGGAATTCTAGAGGCTACTCCCTCTAGGAACACTTAAGGTCAACTCCCCATAGTGTGTGATGTCAAGGTCAACTCCATTAACATGTCCTCATGTGCTCTCCACAATGGATGTGTCCTCATGTTCTCTCCACAAGGGACATGTCCTCATGTTCTCTCCACAAGGGATGTTGGGATATAAGCCCAAACACACTTATCCCTTCTTGGATAAGTGTCCTCATAGATCAAATCAACTCAATTCATAAAGGAGTACGATCTAGAGAATTCATGTCACACATGAAACTCCCATGTGTACTTCTAGAGTCTACTCCCTCTAGAAACACTAGGGTCAAATCCCCATAGTGTGTGACATCTAGGTCAACTCCCTTGACATGTCCTCATGTGCTCTCCACAAGGGACGTTGGGCTATAATCCCAAACAAACTTATGCCTTCTTGGATAAGTGTCATCAAAGATCAAATCAACTCACTCATAGAAGAGTACGATTTGGAGAATGTCTCAAGAAGTTGCAATCATCAAAACTCTCTTTCAGCGACGGAGGCATTCTCTACCACGCCAAGTCTTTCACAGAAGTACTTGAACTTCATCCTAGTTTGGTAAGAATATTACCAACCTTCTCATTTGTAGGAAGGTACTGCACTGACACTTTCTTCCTGTACACCATGTCTCATGTGTAATGGTACTTGATATCAATGTGGTTCGATTTGTCATGAAACATTGGATTCTTCTGAGATGTTTACACAACTTTGGTTACCATAATGAATAATGGTGGAATCCAACAAATGTTCAAATAAACCTACAAGGATATTTCAAATCCACACTTCTTCACGAAATGACATACTTAATGCAATATACTTTGCTTCTGATGTGCTCAAAACCACATAAGTCTATTTCCTACTACACCAGGAAACCATGGAAGATACCAAAGTGAAGCAACACTCGAAGGTTCTCTTTCTGTCCATTATGCTTTGTGCCCAATCAGAGTCAATATATTCCTTCCATATCATATCATTATTTGAAGTATATCTCATAATATTTCCAACTATGCCTCACAGATATCTCAACACATATTGCTTCATAACAATCCAATGTGTTTATCTTGGTTGGCTCATAAAATGGATAAGTGCACTCACTGCATAGAAAATATGTGGTCTAGTGTTAAGAAGATACATCAATGATCCAATCAACTATTTGTACAAGTTCATATCAATCTTGTCGGAATCGGAAGAAGACACACTCAATTTCTTCAAATCCACCACCATTGGTGTAGTCATGGGATTATAGTTCAACGTCCCAAACTTATTCAATATATCAACTGTGTACTTCCCATGGCTTAGGAAGATCTCATCAGTTCTCTGCCACACCTCTAGTCCCAAGAAGTATTGCATCATACCAAGGTCCTTCATCTCAAAATCAAAGGCCAATGCATACTTGCATTCAACAATAAATCTCTTTATACCAGTGAGGAATAAATCATCAACGTAGAGGACCAAAATTAGGGACTCACCATTAACAGTCTTGTAGTACAAGATGGGATCGACAACAATTTTGATTAAACCCAAAATCATTAGGTGTCCATCAATCCTCTCATATCAATCTTGAGATGGTTTCTTGAGTCCATACAAGTCCTTCTTCAACCCACAAACATGAGACTCCTTCTCAGGTATCACGAAACCATCTGGTTGCTCAATATATACTTCTTCCTCAATCTCTCCATTTAGAAAGGTTTTCTTTACATCCATCTAATGTACCCTCCAACCCATGCATGATGTAGGGGAAATAATCATCCAGATAGAAGTGTATCGAGCAATAGGATAAAATGTATCCTCATAATATATTCCCTCCACCTGAGAGAATCCTCTAGCAACAAATCTCATTTTGTGCCTCTCGATGCTCCCGTAAACTATGTGTTTGATCTTATAGATCCATTTGGAATTCACTACAGACTTCCCCTCATGTCTCGGAACAATATCCCACACATCATTCTTCGTGATGGATTGATACTCCTCCATCATGACATCTCTCCATACTAGATGACTACCTGCCTCCTCATAACATGAAGGCTCATAATAAATGGTGTGGCTCATAAATCTAGCATAGCACAGATATCTCTGAGGTATTTTTATCTCTTGGAAGGTACCACGAGGAGTTGCATGTACTTCTTCCTCCTGCAGAACCTAAAGAGCCCATGTAGGTCTCTTCCGACCTACTACAATATCTCTGGGAACATCGAATGGAGCTATAGATCAATTTGATCAATAGGATCAACTGTCTCCCTCTGAACTGATGGAGCATGAGGGGGAGAAGGAACCATCTCTTTCTGTCTGTCACTAACAATTTCCATATGAGATCCTCTATATCTCGTGAAGGATACCTCCTCCTTAAGGGTAACATCTCTTCTCACCCCAATCTTTCTCTAACCAGGGATGTAGATCCAATATGCATTCGAATACCCACTGCACCCCAGAAATGTATGATTTCTGCCTGAAGGGACTAGCATGGTCTTTTTCTCCTTGGGTACATGAATGTATATTGGACACCTAAATATCCTGAAGTGTCCAACCTCAGGCTTCACTCCAATGAAGGCTTCCTCAGGAATCATGTTCCTCAAATTCTTATGAGGACTTCTGTTCTGAACATACACTCCAATCATGGATGCATTTTCCCACATAAAAATAGGTAAATGATGGTGATGCTAAGTAATATTGGACCATACTTGATATATAGAGGTTCCCTCATGAAACCAATGTCTCAGAAACCTAGAAAACATCAACACTCCTTCTGGAGCTGGAGATGACTCCTCCACTATCTTTGATCCCTCTGACATTGAAGGTAGTTCTTCATTCTTTTCTAAAGGTAACTCCATCTCTACTCCCTCTAGATTTAGTACTACCTCCCTCTCTCGGAATTCCTCTACATACATTAGAATTGTTGTCATGCCTGCTTCCTCAACATCTCATGGCTCGACTCATGTATTGGGACTGCTACACTTGCTATTACTGAGTCGCATAATCTATTTTCCTCCTCTACTAGATATAACATAGTTTTTCTACAGTCGGTCTTGACTCATTGTATCCATGATCATTGGATTTGTCTCTACTATTTTGCATGGTCCCATCCTAGGAGGTACATTGCTCCTAAAGACTTCCTGTCTCTGAGCATCATGTCTGGCAATGTCACTCATTGATATCGTGTTGGAAGGTCTTTCCCTCCATGTCTGCCTCCTGTGACCATCATTATGTCTCCTTATCAGAGCTATTAAATGTGACTTTCCCAGAACAAGAAACAAGAACAAAAAAAAACATCTCCTAGAGGAGATGGATTTATCTTGTGCAGAACTATATACATTGACCCTCCAAATAATATGTCTTCTACTATGACCAACACACATCCATCATGTACTCGATGTCATACGACTACGAACACACATCAATCATATAATCGATACCATAAAACTACCAACACACATCCAACACATACTCGATGTCATACGAATACCAACACACATCCATCATATACTCAATGTCATACAACTAACCATGTTGATTTTCTAGTGTTAAATTAATCAAGCACAATTTTCCACAAGTGGTAATTACTACCAATAATATACAATATTACTTTAGTAAACACTAGAACATCACTAAGTAACTCATAAAATTTCAACTTCTTAGTCTCTTCCTTAAATCACTTATCCCACGTGTGAGAGAGAAAAAATATGTGTCTATTGTTGTGTCTTTCAAGTGTCTTTTTATAGTAATATTAGATTGATCCAAAAAAAAAGACACCTCCCAACATTTTACTCTACTCTCATTTTCTTAAGCCCTCCTATGAAGGAGTCAAGCCCAGTCCCGCTCTGATACCATGTTGTTTTTCTTAATATGAGATATAATTGATATATTATTACAATGATGAGTTTTCCATATATAGGGAACATATGGTGACCATCCATGAAAGGATGTGTCCCTTGAATAATCAATAACTATTTATTATTATCACTTAGTTATTATATATGATATTTAATAATCAATAATTATATTATCAATAATTATTCTAAGAGAATGTATTCCCGATGTTGTCCAAACATCAACACCTTTAAGGTAGTTTTTCACCAATAATTTTCTCCACAACCCAAATCCAAACAAACCATGCCACATTGATTTTGTAGCTAGAGCCTGTGAAAATCAATGAATGTTCTGAAAACCCCATCCACCTAGGATATTTAGCCTAGAAATCCTATCCCATCTAACTAAATAGAGCCCAATGTTTTTCCTAGCTCCTTTCCAAAGGAACTGGGAGAAAATCTTACAAATATTATACTTTATTTTTTCTGGAACCTTTGCTAAACTAAGCCACTAGACTGACATAATTTGTAGTACATATTCAATAAGGACCATTCTTCCACCCAGACACAACCACCTATAAGTCCAATGACCAGCTTTATTTTCCACATTTTGAAGAAGCCATATCCAGTCTGAGACCCTATAATCATTAGGTTTCAGATGAAAACCAAGATATTTCATACCTTGATCCAAAAATTTAAAAGGAATTTCAAAAATCTCCACAATCTTTCCCAACAACTCCTCTTCCAAATTGTGTGCCAGAAAACATGATTTCTAACAATTTATCTCCATCTCTGAGGCCATAAAGAAACTTGTTATAATTTTCTTGAACTCCATTCATTCTTCAATTGATCCAACACCTAAAATTACTACATCATCCACAAAAAATAAGTGAGAAATGATGGCCCCTCTTGCAACATTTAACCCTCGGAATTTTCCTTTAGAAACAACCTTTTTCAACATTTTATTAAGTCGTTCCACCACCAAGAGAAACAACAATGGGGAAAGAAAGAAACCTTGCCTCAATCCCTTGTGACTTTAAAAAAAAATTGTAGTGGATCCATTTACCAAAACAACTAAGTTTGCACTAGTTACACATCCCATAATCCATTGTACCACCTCCCACTTCAGACCTATTTGAAGTAGCATCATTCTTAAATAGTTCTAGTTTACTTTATCATAGGATTTATTAAGATCCAATTTCAATATCAATGATTTCATGTTTTTTGTTTTGACAGAGTGCATGCATTCATGTGAAAAACATCCATCGAAAATTAGTCTATCTTTTAGAAATCCAAATTGCTCCGTCGAGATGCTTGTAGCCAACTTTTCTTTTATCCTGTATGAAATGATAGTTCCAGTTTACTTTATCATAGGATTTATTAATATCCAATTTCAATATCAATGATTTCATATTCTTTGTTTTCACAAAGTGCATGCATTCATCTGCAAGACCTACAACATAAAAAATTAGTCTATCTTTCAGAAATCCAAATTGCTCCTCCGAGATGCTTGTAGCCAAATTTTATTTTATCCTGTATGCAATGATTTTTGTAATAAATTTATAGAAAAAATCACATAAATATATAGGCCTAAAATTAATAAATGATGCAGGTTTGGATTCCTTTGGAATTAGTTCCACAAAGGTAGCATTCAGAGATCCAGAAACCCTTCGAGTGTGTCTAGACTCTTCCACAACAAACAATAAATCATTTCCCATTATGTCAAAGAAGCGTTGGAAAAAATCTTGTGTCCACCCATAAGGTCCAAGACTTTTGTCCCTAGGAATCATACCCACCGTACTTTCCACCTCATGAAGGGCAATCTATTTTCCAACATCATCACTTTCTTCATTCAAGAAATAACGTAGCACTTCTTTTATCACATGAAACTGGTTTAATGTGTCTTCCTTCCCTGTAGCTTGATAAAGAGACCTATAAAATTTGTAATATACTAACCTTATATATTCCTATGAAGATAGGGTTGAACCATTCAAATCTACAATGTCCCAAATGGAGTTGATGACCCTTCTGTGTTCAGCATATTTATGAAATAATTTTTTGTTGTGGTCTCCACTTTCTAGTCAAATTTCTTGACTCGTAAGGCACCAAGTTTCTTCCTCATGGTTAAGTGTCTCAAACTTACTCTTCTCAACTGAACCTAAGAGAATCTCGTCTTCAGTAGAAAATATTTGTGAGTGGATTTTAAGGAAAACCTCTGCCATTTTTTTGTCTATTTGCTTTAACTCTAATTGAAGTTTCTTATTTTTCCCTAATTGCAAAAGGGCCATTGCTTCCTTCAACTTCTTCAACTTATATACTATTAAACTCATAGTCGATGGACTCTTCCATGAATCCATAGAATTCCAAACAGACCAAACCAAAGTGTTAAAGTTTGAACCCTTCAACCACGCTCAATTGAACTTAAAAGGAGTGAAGTTTCGATCAATGTTTTCCTCTACTTGCAAGCATACATGATTGTGATCTGAAATGGAGGAATTTATAACCCATATCCTACATCTTCCCAAACTCTCCAATAAAGTCTCCTTGATAAGAAACTTGTCAAGTCTCTTCAAAATTCCATCCTCACCCAAATGCCCATTCCTCCACATAGGTGTTATACAAAAAAATTTCGCAACAAGTGATACTGCCTATTCTTTGAGATCTAAAACATAGAACTTTGGAAGATAATTGAGAGAAAGTCTTCTTTGGAAGGATCAACTCTAAACAAATCCCTAAATTACAAAGTTACCGCTTGTTTCTTTCCATAAAGATGTCACAACTTCACTTGTCTCTTGCTTCATCACTCTAAGGTGTGACAATGTCGCCTTTTTCTGAGGTTTGAGGGTGCGACAACCTTTGTACGTGGGAGAAAAGAAGAAATTCTCCAAGATTCTCAAAGAGAAGTTTCTATGATTAGTTGTTTTTCAATCGGTTTGGATCTCACCCATCTCTTCTGATTTAGTGAGATCCTAACCTCCTCATGGATTCCTCTCCAATCTATAAAAGGAGTCATCTTCTAAAGTGAAAGGATAATAAGTGATGAGTAATAAAAGAATTGTGAATTGAGAATAGCTCCTAGTTTGTAATTGAGAGTTTGTGAACTTTATTTTGGTACTAAGAGATTTGGGCTAAAGTATTCAAAAGATGGTGATGGAACTTATGGAGGCTACTTGGGTATTGGAACATTCAACTTCTAGAAGGAGTTTGTCAATGCCAAGGCTTGGTTGTAAGATGCTTCTTGATTTATTAATACAATTATATTTTCCCTTTCCCATAAAGATGGTATATCATATTTATTCTATTTCTCCTTGGCCATCTACATAGATTTATCGAGATATGTGTTGTATTGTTGCTTTCACTCATTCTGTTTGGTTTTTACATAGGTCTGTAGAAAAAGACTTTGGGATCGAATTTGGAGCTTCAATTAGCGAAAAAAAACTTTGGATAAAAATGTATGAACTACTTATCTACTCATATTTTGATTCCAAATTTAAGGAAAGGAATTTATATTGTTTGTTTTGTTCTAGTTTTAGGTTCCTGAACTAGGGAGATTAGTTTGTGTCCTCACTCACTAATTTATCCACACAAAAAATGGAGACCATATTGGGGATAAATATTCTAGATTTGTTCTCCTAGTTTGCTTCCTATGTCTTGTTTGAGTCTTTCTGAGTCATCACATGGCCTTGTTTGATCAATCGATCTAAAATTCCATTGAAGAGTCCGAGAAATTTTTTAATTTTTATGAGTTTTCACTGCTTGTCGTGTCCTTGTTTAAGGTACAGAGAAACAATATCTCACTACGATATTCCATCTGCATGTGACAAGTTGAATTGTTGCACTGTTTGTCAAAGCAACCTAGGACAACCTCTGAAAAAAACAATATTTTGATTTTTATTTCTTTTCCAGGTCTTTGATCTGATGTTTGGAGCGTTTTTTGACTGGTTAATTCATTGATTTAGAATCTTCTTGATGATCTAGAGTTTATTTTTCACCATTAAAAGTTTTTCTTATTCCTTCTTATTTATTTTGAATTGAAAAGGTTATAATCTCTCAATTGTATCTTTGAGTGCTTTTCAATTTAAGATTTTATATTGTTCTCTTGAGGGCTTTATATAGTAACAAAGTAATCTTTCTGGTTTGAAGTTTTTGTGTGGTGCATTTCTAAGCTTGCATTTTAGAGAAAAAATGCATGGTCTTTGACTTATATATTGAGCACCTATTGCATTCAAAGAGAGATTTTCATTTATTTCTTTGACATTTGTAATTGTTTCTTTGCTTGAAATCTCTTGCTCCATTCTATAGATAGCTTTCATTAAAAGAAAAGATTGCATTTCATTCATATTTTCTTTGAAGTCTTCTTGGAGTTAAGTATGATACATCATCATTGAGTTGCATCCACAATCTCTTTTAAGTAAGAAAAAACCTTAAATTGAAACTTAATTAAAAAATTTAGTAACAATGTGTGGGTAGGTAGAGATGTGTTCCGGTGCATTTAAACATAGGACCTGTTGTTATTTGTTAGCGCTACAATCTGGGGACTGTGTGGTTCTCCCATGTACCTTAGAGTAAATTGGGAGGCCCCTTTCAAATGGTTGTGCATTAGACAACACTACCAAGGATTTGAGCTCCCACGTACCTTGAGTATATCAAAAGACTCTTATAGGTCCTAAAATCGAGAACTATTTTGATCGTCTTGTTGTCGCAATACATCTAGAACAACACTTGAGGAGATTACTTTGCACATATTTCTAGGTATTTGGGTAATACGTCCAAGGGTATTGTTTATCGTCCTTGTGTTGGAAATCCTAAAACAACTGAGAGGGGGAGGGGGGTGAATCAGTTGTTTATAAGCTTAAACAATTTTATGCCGTTTAAACAATTATTAAGATTTTTTCATGTGTCATCAACCAACATACAACATATGGACAGTAAGAGTAAAGATCATTAGTCACACACAAAATACACACAGATACATATTTTCACGAGGAAACCCATAAAGAGAGAAAACCTCTTCTTCTTCGAAATGGTAGGCAGTCTTTTTCTGTTCTGTACATCATTTACAATTGAGCACCAACTCAATGTGAGGCTACTACCTCTGTTTTACAAGATGCAA
>JASDQU011026031.1:63972-76118 GCA_032191745.1 Picea mariana
AAGCCCTGCTGGCTATAGCCCTTGGCCCATAAGACCATCAACACATGACCTCGGTCAAACATCGCATCGGGGTTTCGGCATTTGCGATGACATAATGTTTATGTCCACGTGATTCGAGATTTCTCGATTCGCGATGCGCTTCAGCCCTCCTGGCTGAGCCCTGGTCCATGTGACCGTTACCCATGACCGCAGCCTTATCCCTTCGGGGCTACGGGGTTTGTGATGTCAATATGCATACACCCATGTGATTCCTTATCGTCCAAATCCTGACTCTCCTTTTCTCTGACAGCTGGCCTCCACTATGCCACCATCCTCCTTCGCTGCTATGATGAAAGCTGGCCCCCACTTATCGGGGTTTCGGCATTTTCGATGTCACTATGCACATGCCTTCGGGATTCCCGATCCCCGATTTCCCGATGACGGAGATCAACAGTCCAGATCTCATTCTTATCCATCGGCTGTGATAACATCGCGATTTCGGAGTTTCTATTGCAGTGTGTTCTTGACATATCAAAGTCCCGTTCGCCGATGCCTCTGCTGACGTCATACGTGGTTTGACACGTGTTAGGTCCTGCCACGTGTCACTCTGATTCATGAATTGCATGTGCCTAAAGTGTTAGATCTGCCTGACACCTGTCATCCTCTGATTGTGCCACATGTCCCTGGGTGACGTGGTCTACCGATGTGAGTTGGATCAATGGTCTAGATCTCATGTTGATCTGACGGTTCAGATTCAGTCGGGATTTCGCATATCGCGAAATCGGGCTTTTCGTTGTCATTTTTCTTTGCATTATGAAATCCCGATCCCCGAATTGCCGATGAGGTCTCCTGGCTGCCACGTGTCCATACGAATGAACGGTCCAGATCCCTGCTTGATCAACGGTTGCGATCAAATCTCGAAATCACATATCACGATTTCGGGGTTTTCAACGTCAAGTGATTTGGATATTTCAAACTCTCTATCACCGATTCTCTGATGGAGCCTCCAGGCTGCCACGCGTCCACTCGAATAAACGGTCCAGATCCCTGCTTGGTTTTAATGGCTGCGATTAAATCGCGAAATCGCATATCGCGATTTCGGGGTTTTCAATGTCAAGTGTTCTTTGCACTTTGAACTCGCGATCTCCGATTCTCCGATGAATTTATCTCTTTCGCAGCTTCTACAGATCTGACGATCCTGGTTCTTTCGGGAAATTTGGATGGGATCCAATGGTCACTGACTCTTCTTCCTTTTTCCTCTGTACGCTCTTGCTGCGCACGTTTTCTTCAAGGTTGTTCCTCCTGAGCTTTTACTTCCAAATCCCCATGGGGTTTTATCCTTCTTATCCTACTGTCTCTACTATTGCCATTAATGACAACAACCATCACTGCATTCTATCCACTGAATTTTCCAACACCTTGGTTGGTTCTTTGAATGATTGGGCCGAGTATTACTATTGGACCCTACAATATATCGTGAGTTGTGATGACTTGACACTCATGTGAGATTCCTCCTATTGACCCCATATATTCACACGATTGATTTTTTTCTTTAGACTTTGATAGAGTGTGCTATTTATTTTAGTGGATGCTAGGTTGAGTTTATCTCTATGGCATCATTTCCTGGAAATCCCAATGAATCAACCCCTTTTCTCAGAGAACCTTTCATTTTTCCTTCTATTGGAAACATTGGTCCTCCTTACATTGCTACTTTGATTTTACCAGGACTCACCATAGGGTAACCCATGTGGTTGTTTTCCACTCCATTTTTTCCAAATGTGCCTACTATTTGAAATGCACCTAGTGTTTTGAATGCACGCCCTCCCTCTCAAGAATGTCCTCAAGAATTTTCACCTCATGTTGATCCTTTACCTTCTTCACCCATTGCATTTTCTTCTTTTTCTTCTTCTTCACCTAGTGAAAGCCTCGCTACTAGTAACCAAGAGATTAAGATGATGAGTAAAAATAAGAACAAGAAGAAGAAAATTCAACAAAAGGTCATCGATAAGCCTATCACCAAAACTCGCAAACCCAAATTCCCTTGTAGGCTTTGCAAGGGTGATCACATTCTCAAGGATTGTCATGGTATTCCCAAGTTTGTAGAAGTATGGTCTTAGGTTTCTTCTCAATTTGGATCATCATCCACTTCAGTTCATACTGGTGACAACCCATCGACTAGTAATCAGGATGGAAGTAAGAAGGGTAAAGTCAAATTTCCTTGTTATTTAAGGATATGCACCGCACTTACCTTTGTCCTCGCATGGATGAAGCTTCATATATTTTAAAAATTATTGTTTATAACCAGCAACAACTTCCAACAACTTACCGTAAAATCTCTCCCAACTTGCCATTAATTGTTGGACTGGTCAATCCAATTCCATCCTTGGTTAGTATGGTTGATCAAGTGGTCAATTTGGTTTCATCCTCAGTTGACCTAGTTGATAAAGTGATCGATTTGATTCCTTTATTGGTCGATCCCACTCTTCCATTGAAGAGTGAAACCCAAGTGATTGATCTAATTATATCATCGACCGATCTCACTCTTCCATTAAAGAGTGAAACCCAAGTGATTGATATGATTCCATCATCGATCCATCCCACTCTTCCATTAAATAGTGAAACCCATGTGATTGATCTGGTCTCCTATTCACTCGAGCCCACTTCTCCTTCAAAGAGTGAATATGTCGCTCAAGTCTTTCTTGTTACTGCAAATTGCTTTGGACAAGGGGGGATTCCACCCTTTCCAACATAACCCCCTCCAAGAATTGTGATTACCATTGATTGGAATGCTCTAACAAAACCTCTTCTTCCTTCTTAAACACATTTCCAAATCATTGTTTAGGTTTGTGGTAGGAATAATCCTAACACTATAATAGATGAAGGAGCTTATATTGGCATCCTATCCTCAAATATTTGGCAAAGTATTGGTTTACCTCAGCTTGCATTGGTGACTCAAAATATATTATATTTTAATACAAGGTTTAGTCAACCTTTAGGGATCCTTCCTCAATTTCCTATTACTTTGGGGGGGCAAATGGTCTACATTGATGTGATGCTAGTCCATGACCCCTTGGACTTTAATTTTCTCCTCATGCGAGACTATGTTTATGCCATGAAATCTCTTGTGTCCACACTCTTTCAAGTGATTTGTTTCCCTCATAATGGAAAAATTTTTACATAGAAAATATTTCATTAATTGGACCTCATATGATGGCCAACCATCTAAATTCACTAAATGGTCCTTACATGCCACTGTCATCAACCCCGCCATAGGTCAATTATGTGGAAACATGTCCCATGCATTCAACTCTAAATGAGAACAAATATCTCCCTTCTTCTAACTTAGATCTAGTAGTTGACATGGTTATCGCTTCTATAGGGATTTTAGAGCCTGATATCCCTACCCCTATTGCCACCCTCAACATGTATCCCTTTCAGAGTGTTGTTATTCTGCCTAGCGAAGATCTCTTGGAAGCCATGATCAAGGTTTGTCCCTTGACATGTATTTTTTCTAGAGAATTCTCCTCTTGGAAGCCATGATCAACATGGTTACGAGCATAGTTCCCATTTCTATGTCAATCTCGGTAAAAAATGAAACAAATGATCATGAGCATGGTTCTTTTCCTATGTCAAGCTCGTTAAAAAATGAAACAATTGCCTCTCCCGTTGACTCGTGTCTTTCGTAACAACTTATAATTGAACCTTCATTTCATCTTCCTATGACAATTGATCCTCTTTCTTCCTTTGTTGAGCATTTTCCTATTAGTATCCAACAATCTAATTTGGTACAAAAATTGGAAATAACATAACAGTTGGCAGATGAAACAAAGCTCAGGGGGGCATGTCTCTAGCCTTTGGTTATCATGTTGGAGTTAAGACGCTAGATTCTAAATATGGGGGAAAAGTACCAACAACCCACCTTTGTACTTTACATTGGGAAGTTCCGAGCACAGTTAGTTTTCAGTTTTAAGATCATTAAAACAATGAAACCGGTTCTAAGCATAGTTTTCCTAGTTTCAAGCTCGGGAAAAATTAAACATACCCAAGAATAGTTTTACTTTGTTTCAAGATTGTGTAAAAATGAAACCAATCTCAAGCTTGGTCTTTTTGCTTTCTCGTGCTCGTAAATACATGAGAATAGGTCTTTGAGCTTAGTCTTTGTTCTTTCTCGTGATCGTAAATACATGAGAATATGTTACCGAGTATACTTTTATCACTTTTTCGAACTCTTAAAAGCTATACAAAAAAGGAACTTTAGGGATTATCTTTTAAGCTCTTTTAGAACCCTTTAAAAAATGAAAATATTGTTGAGCGATCTTGTTGACTTCCATGCCGGTTAAAGTGAATTAGAAAGACAATATGTTGAGCGGTATTTTATCTTTTTTTTGGTCTCATCAAACTATTTACAAAAAAGGAACACCCTATCCATTATGGTTAGGAGAGTTCTCCCTCTAATTTTTTTATACTTTTTCGGGCTTGGGAGACTAAATTTACAAAAAACGACCTTTTTGGAATTTTCTTTAAGTGTTTTTCAAATTCTTTATGAAAACCACCAAGTTTACTTCCTCTAGACTCATAAAACCTACATTGGAAAACCCATATGAGACCAAACCACTCCTTCCTAGGGTTCTTTAAACATACTCTGAGGAACTTGTCTGAAGGATGATCTTATACAATGATAATTTCTTATCCTCCTCAATCCCATTAAAAAATAAAGAGGTCACTCTCAAACATGACATCTTTTACCTTTTGCATCAAAGTTCGGAAATCCACTTATCTTGTTGATCATGCCCTTTTTCGCAATATTTTTCCCTATGATATTCTATTTTGAGTCAGTGCTACCAAGACCTTTGTCATGTCAATGTTCAAGATAAGTTCAACTGAGTAGCATTTTATTGCGTCGACCAAAATCTGCAGTCCTTTAAGCCTCCTATCTTGTTGGTCATCCCTGAGCCAGTCTTGAAATTACTCTATGCTTTTACTATAAATATTGTACATGTTTTGTGTCATTGATGGGGGACACATCGAGGCCCTCTTGCGATGAATCACTTCCTATAGAGGCCAAATAATTATCTAGGAAGCTTATTTAGAAGCTATTTAGTACTTTGGAACATGCATGCCTCAATGCCATGTATCCTCTCTTTTGATAGGGAGTTTACATCATCAACCTCTGATCAAAATATTCCATTGGATGTTTGAATTCAACTTATAAATTCATATTTAAAGGGATGTAATGGAGTAGCTTGGGGGTCATTGGCTTTAATGGTGATTTCACTCACACTTGTTAATGGTATACATCAATGACCAATAATCAAGTGGTTTCTATCATGTTCAACATCAAGACATTTATTCACGTGGTTAGAATCGTACTCGGAATAAAAAATGAGATGAAGACCCTAGGGAACCTCCTTTGAATATTTATTTCCCCAAGCTCCAATGGAAAGTACTTGAGTAATTTTGTCACATACATCCACATTGTATCAATTCATGGTTATGTTACTATTATAATTCATAGATACACAATGTATATTCTTGTGGCTATGAATCCATTAAAATCATGGCAATATGGATCCACATTGTATTTCTGTTGGCCATATCATTAGTAAATATGGATCTGCAATGTATTTGTCAGCAACCATTCTTAGATTCATTTGTATTCTTATTATGGGAATTCCTATCTCAATGATGATATAATATTGTACTACAAATTCCTTGTGTTTTTGGCAGGTCTCCAACCGATGCATTCTTTGTTTCGAATACCCATCTAGAAAAGTATTTCAGCTACCATCTATTCTAACTTCATACTTTGGGGGGAATTCTGTTATACAAAAAAAAATTGCAGTAAGTGATACTTCTTATTCTATGACATCTAAAACATATAAATTTGGAACAAAATTGAGAGAAAGTCTTCTTGGGAAGGATCAACTCTAAAAAATGCCTAAATTACAAAGTTGTCATTTGTTGATTTCTAGAAAGATGCCACAACTTCACTTGTTGCATGATTCATCACTGTAAGGTGTGACAATGTCTCATTTTGTTAAGGTTTAAGGGTGCGACAACCTTTGTACATGGGAGAAAATAAGAAGTTCTTGAATATTCTAGAAGAGAAGTTTCAACTACAAGTTGTTTGCTAATTGGTTTGGATTTCAACTGTCTCTCCTGATTTAGTGAGATCCTAACCTCCTCACGGATTCCTCTCCAATCTATAAATTAAGGCATCTTGTAAAGGGAAAGGATAATAAGTGATGAGTAATAAATTAATGGTGAATTGAGAATAACTCTTGATTTGTAATTGATATTTTGTGAACTTCATTTTGGTCCTAATAGATCTGGGCTAAAGTGTTCAAGAGATGGTGATGGCACTTATGGAGGCTACTTGGGTATTGGAACATTGAACTACTGGAATAATTTTTTCAATGCCAAGGCTTTGTTGTAATCTACTTCTTTATTTATTAATACCATTCTATTTTCCCTTTCCCATAAAGCTGGTATATCATCTTTATTGTATTTTTCCTTGGCCATCTACATAGATTTATCGAAATATGTGTTGTATTGTTTCTATTACTTGTTATGTTTGATTCTTACACAGGTCTATAGCAAAAGACTTTGGGATCAAATTTGGAGCTTCAATTAACAAAAGAAAACTTTGAATAAAAAGTTATGAACTACTTATCTACTCATATTTCGATTTTAAATTTAATGAAAGGAATTTATATTATCTATTTTGTTCTAGTTTCGGGTGCCTGAAATAGGGAGATTAGTTTTTGTCCGCACTCACTAATTTATCCACAACAGTAGGAATGTGATGTCTTGGGTGGATATCCACAAGTCCAATAGAAGTGAACAGTGAAGAAAAATAGTCATCCAATAGATCAAGTCTGGCATGTTCACCCCATATCTCTCTTGATGAAAAAGTTAGGTTTATATCCCCACCAAATATTAACCCATCTTCCAGCAGAAGCCCACATTCCATCAAAGGATTCCAAAATGATTCTCCGCTCTTATATGGGCTATAACAGTTTATCAACTTCACCTCCCTGGAGATGTCTTTTAGACGACCCTCCAAAAGAATACCTGCATTGGTACCAAACGAATGGATCTCAGCTACTTCAATTTTCCAACCAGATAACAAAGCCCTAGAATGACCATTTGAGTCCATCGCAAAACAGTCCCAATCGCATACCACCATCATTTGTTGAAAAAAATATTATGTTAGGGTGAACAAAATTTATCAATTTTTTGAGGGTTAAGAGATTGTGGTCACCTCCTACCCCATGCATGTTGAGAGAGAGGATAATCACTACTCCAACCCCCTATCGCGTTGTGATTCTCTAATATCCCTATATGTGTGAGGAGGAACAGAAGGAGAAAGCACATCTGATGTGGGAGGGTTGAAAGGTGCCAAACCTCCATCAATGACAATCGTGTTTTTCCTAACACTCTTTTTCACAACCTTTTTATGCACCGTTACATTGGATCTGTCTCCCAATATTGTAAACCATCCCTTTACATGAAAATTGTAAAGGGACTTTTGTATAGACCATTTTTAAAGAAGGTTCTTGCCCTACAGTGCAACCCTCCACACCCACCAAGCTAGAAACATAGGGATGTAACATCATGTACCAATGATCACACTTATATTGAGTTATTCTTTGAGGACACTTGTGTGGAAGTGATCTGATTATCGTACATCATGATTTTGTTTTGATTATGAGTTATATATGATGAAGATGTATTATGATTTATATGTTACTTTGACATGTATATTGTATTGATAGATACTATTGACGAGTTCTCCTGAGTTTGCAGGACACATGACAGGGTATGATGCAGATGGCATCAACGATTCCCTTGGACTTTGGATCTAGTCATGTAGTGGATTGCATTTTGTTTGAATATTTCATTTTACACACATGTGATATATGATTTATTATAATATGATTTATGTATATGGATTATTGACATTGTTTTTGTCAGTGGATGCAGGATTGACAATGCTTTCTAATCCGACTCGCATAAGGATTAAAGGGGCCATGCACAGAAACCAAACATTTGAGGGAGAGATGTGGCAACATCCCTATCACAGCCTACTAACACTTCCACTGTGACCTAAACTACAGGTTAACGATTAAATAGTTAGAGAGGTCCACGATGCCGTGAAGGTGGAATGAGACAGTCGCTCATGAAGAATTATAAGGGGCGCACAATAAGGCAAAATCCTTATTCCTTGGAATCCCTTAGTATCTCACAAGGTCAACCGAATGGAGTGTTGACCCCAAGGGTCAGACAAAATTCCAAAACTAATCAAAGGAAAGTGGCACTCTTGGAGCACGGAGGTGCATCTTGAAGGGCACGTCACATAATTAAACTTGAGTCAATAAATCTATGTGGTCTAGAAAATAATGAAATGTTTAGACCTTGTTAGAATAAAATATTAATTAGTCAGTAAGTTATAGACTTAGAAGCCTAACAAGAGTCTAAGCCTAATTCAAGTACAAGTCTAAGTTAAAAGTGACTAAACTAAAAATTAAATAAGACTAAGGGAGTTGGGAATTAATAACCTTACGAAAAGAAAGAAAATGAATTTAAGTTTGAGTAAATGCACATGTGTGCATGGAAATAATAAAAGGAATTTTTAAAATAAAAAGAAATTAAAACATGAGAGAATATGTGTACACAGAATCTACAACTATGTATAACTATTGAGTCAATCTACAACTATGTATAACTAAAAGAAGATTCCTAAATCAACTCAAACTAAGATCTACTTAGGGGACACTCAATAAATGAGAATTTGAAAAACTAAGAGACATCTAAGAGCAAAAATATGAACACATTGGGGAATGTGAGGGAAATTGACTTTTAAATAAAATAAAAAAGAGGAATTATATGTGCAACTTTTGGGGAGTGTGACAAGTGTTGGGTGAATAATCATTTAATTTAATTATTAAAAATGAATTAGTTATGCATGGGGACAAGTGTTATTGAAAATAATTCTATAAAAGAAATGGAGGAAAGGTGAAAAGGATCTCGCTTTTTCTTGGTACTATTATGCTTCGAAAATTTCGTTCGATTGTGTTTTACTTGTGAGAGTTGAGACTCTATCAAAAAAGTAGAATCTCTTTCTTGAGAGGCAAGCTTGGGTGCTATTGTATTCTAGTTTTTTTGTGTGTGACCTCTTTGTGGCTAGGCGGATAAGGGGGAAGAAGAGTACCCCTAATATTAGCTGGGAGGTACCAGTGAAATTCTTGGATTGGATGGCTAAAGCCACAACATGCACAAAATTTTTATTAAAGATCATTCCTCCATCACGTCAATTTCAGGTTACGATACTTGTTTGTAAAAATACTGGTTTATTACTTAAGATTTAGATCATATATTGAAAAATAAAAAATGTTTGCTGATTTGTGAAATTCTATTGTGGTTAATATGTACAATTTACCTTCTATGAAGGATGGATTCTTTTTAGATTGAATGAATGTCATCATAATTCTTAGTAATTTATCTGTACAGATCTATTCGCCGATCCTTCAGTAATAAATTCTCGAATTATCATATATGATAGTTTCAGGAACGTAGTCATTCAAGTTGAAAAATTTCTCCCTATCGCCTTAAGTATATGAAGACGTTGCTTAAAATGTATTATCTTTATTATTGATTCATCTTTATTGTTGCGATATCTTTATTTTGGTCAGATATTCTATTCAGACATTTAACACCTTTAAATATTTTTATATTTATTGTAATTTGATTTTACAATATTAATAATTGATATTTATAATTTCATTAATTTAAAATGTTTATTTTTTTTATTGTTTTAAATTGATAAAAATAATTTAATTTTAAAATCCTTAAGATTATTTTTTACAAACCCACCAAAACATCGTTAATTACTTAATAATTAATATTCATCAAATATGACACTCTTGAAATACCCACTAATTTAAATAAACACACAAATATATATAATGTATATACCATATACTAAAATAAATAATCAAAGTTAAAAGATAAGGTCTTCCTTTAATATCACTCTTAAAATATCCACTAATTTAAATAAATACACAAGTATATAATGTATATACCATGTGCTAAGATAAATCAAAGTTGAAGGATAAGGTCTTCCTTTAATGTGAAGGCATTCTTAATAAATTGTACTATTTTCCTTCTCTAACGAAAGGTGAACTTCATCAAATAATGTTACAAATATGACAATACCTTTTTTATGAATTTGATCCATAGTGTTTTTATGATAGATTTTCCTTTTTAAAAGAGGTAAACTTTATTATATATATATATATATATATATATATATATATATATAATAATAATAATAAATTTAAGAAAACTTTATTTTTTATTTTTTTATTTTTTGTAACATTATAATATATGTTTATTACATTTTTAAAATTGATGGAGATATATTATATATTCTACCCCTTCTAGATTTGAATTTATAATCTTTTAAGAAAAAACACATGTTTTTTTATCATTAGACCCACTTAAACTATATAATATATATACTATGTACTAAAATAAATTAAAATTGAAAAATAAAATCTTCTTTTAATATAAAGACATTTTTCACAAATTGTACTATTTTCCTTCTCAACAAATTAAATTAACTTCACTAAATATAATACAAATATGACAATACCTTTTTGTGAATTTGACTTTTCCTTCTCAAAAAACTAAATTAATATATATATTCTACATATTTTATTTTTAAATATTTTATATATATTCTTTTGTAAAATGGTAATTTATGTAATTTATAATTGTTTAAATTATTTTTTAAATATTTATAAAACATTTAGACTACTTCAATAAAAATAACTCCTATGTATTTGAAAGCTTCAAATTGGATGACCAAGACCACCATATTAAAATCCATCCTTCTCAGTACGGATAAATTGAGACATTGTTATGGAACTTTGCCTCTATGTGAAAGATAAACCATAACTAACCCACTAGAAGTAGTTGTCTACTGGTGATGTCTTCCCTGCGTGAAAGCGACATATGCATCCTTGTGTTCAAGACTATTAATGGATTTAAAGAAGCAGACAACAGCTTCACCAACTTGCACATGGGCAGACTGAAATTTGTGAAGCGGACAACAGCTTCACCAACTTGCACATGGGCAGACTGAAATTTGTGAAGTCCCAATTTCCAAACCATGTGCAGCTTGAAATTTGTGGAATCCCAAACCCTGATCAGATTGTCATGTATTTAAGCCTTATATAAATATAAATAATGAATGGAACCGTTATGTGGCAAGTGGAAACATGTGGGAGGGCAAGCTTAATGTATTAGTTATCCTGAAATTGTGATATAAAAAAGGATTTTTTTTAACATTTTAAAATATCAAAATTTGATTTAAATATTATATTTGTTTTTACCCAAAAGACATTTGACATTTTAGTTTTAGATTTGTGAAGGGTTGAATCATCTCCATAGTATTTGTTAAATTTTAAATAAATGAAAACTAAATTATGATTTATAACAGATGGATCTACTTTTCAACTATATATTTTATAAAAAGTGAACAAAAATTCAAGGATAAACAAAATTTTATCATAATTTAAGATGAGTCGATGATTAAACAATATCTTTGAAATTTTTACATGTTAAATTTATTTTTACTTTATATTTTAGTAAGACATTTCATGTATGGACTGAAGGCTAAATATTATTATAAAACATATGACCTCACTAAAGGTAGCCTTAGTAATGACCACCAGGAAAATTGGCTCATTGGTATCCTGGTTGGCTGAAATTATCTATGCTAAAAATGTGTTTTGTTCTTGGAACAAAATCTAAACAACATCTTCCTCAAAAGTAAGGAAACATGTTAATGACCCAAGATCACTTTTAGCATGAGGGAAACTAGCCATCACTTGAATATGGAAATATAATTCTTGGTCAAATTGCAATTTTTCACTGGGCAAATTTCACTTTTGAATGCATAAATGGATTTAGCACCCTTAACAACCTGTATTGCACTTGGATTCTCCTATCTCAACAATTGATATCTTTTATTTTGCAATTCTTCTAATTTTTAACTAAAATTTAGGAAAAAATAATTGAAAAATATAACTAGAAAAAATCTAAATCTTAATTACTCGCTTATTTTTAGGTGTTATATTTTTTTCCACATTATTAAATAA
>JASDQU011026032.1:0-17226 GCA_032191745.1 Picea mariana
CATAGTAGCCTTTTGCATATATGCCAATGGGTAAAATTGTCTTTTAATTGAAACAATAAAATCATTCCAAGAGGTTAAAATTTTACCATGTTTCTTCATGTCCTCTCGAGTCTTGGATTCCCACCAAATGAGTGTTGCACTATCCAATCTTAAAGAAGCAAGCTGAATCTTAGTTTCATCATCTTGAAGTTTTTGTATCCTACAATACACCTCAATCTGACGAATCCAATTATCTAATTTCTCAGCATTTACTTCTCCATTGTACATTGGCAATTCAAATTTAATATCAAGCTTTAATGAAGGAATTTGTGAAGGAGTTTTACCATCTCCTTTTGGAGAATTCGGAAGAGGTCTTGAATTGGTAGAAGAAGAAGAAGAAGAAGAAGAAGAAGAAGAAGATGGAGGTGAGGGTGGTGGAGAAGCACCATTCCCTCCATTTCCATTTGGAGTTTTATCACCACTATCTCTCTTGTGCTTTGAAGGGTTGGAGCCTTCACCTTGTAATCCTGTATTCCTTTCCATCAAGATTTTCATCATCTCTCTCATTTCCATGACAACCTTTCTGAGATCTTCTATAGGAACATGTTCATGACTCTCTTCATGAGCCATACTTGGTGAATGCCTCCTTGAAACTTGCGGTGATGATATAAGATTCCTCCTTGAAGGAGGAGAACTTGGCTCTACAAGTTGACTTTATCCTCTTGTGAGTTTCAACCTTGTGAGCATAAAAAAAAAAAACACTTGAAAATAATCAAGTCTTCAAAAACCTATGCTCTGATACCAACTTGATCTAAAAATTGAAGAAGATTTGTATTCTTGAAAATATTTGCAAGTAAAATTTATGTGTTAAAATGCAAATGGATCAACTTTGCAACACAAATTTAATAGATTTAACTCATTCAAGATGCATATAAACAACAATAATAACAGTGAACATAAAACACATAACACACCAAATGATAAAGGAGTTCACCCCTCTCTTGGGCTACATCTCCTGGTCTAGCTTCCAATGGATCATTTGTATTATTTTCTCAAAGTGCTCAAAAATGTGCTTTACATTGCTCAAAATTCCAAATAGATTGCTCCAATGGCTTTAAAACGTCCAAAAACCCCTAGCTGGGTTTTTTCAGCACCTCATTTCGCCAAAAATTGAAGAAGATAGGCTTCCTGGAAGTCCCCCTTCAAACTTGCTATCTCTGCATCTACAAATCGCACCCCTATTGGCTCAACCTAGCCCACACGCAAATTTAAGCGTTAAAAATTAGCACTGGACAAAACTGCGCAAATTGTGCAAACTGTAGGACAGTTACGGGTGCACCTAGCCCCTAACCGCCAGGGCTATGGTCGTATGACCCATATGACCATGCGCAAGTGCAAACATAGGCCCCCGTTTCCACAAGCCAATGGTTAAAGAACAAGTGTCGGGTCGTTTGTATAACTGTTGAACTGAATTCAAACCAAAACGCATACCCGCACGTGCACATATGGTAATACATATGGTCATATTGTTATAATGTATGTGACCCGGGGCTGGGGCTAAGCCCCAACCCGGACCCCCGTGCCAATACATAACAAATCAAACTTAACTAAATATGAAACCATATATATAACAAGGATTATGGTGTGGCACGTTGG
Source organism: Picea mariana (assembly GCA_032191745.1). Classification (NCBI taxonomy): domain Eukaryota; kingdom Viridiplantae; phylum Streptophyta; class Pinopsida; order Pinales; family Pinaceae; genus Picea; species Picea mariana. The sequence goes on from JASDQU011026032.1 coordinate 1,636, forward strand.
CAAACCAAAACGCATACCCGCGCATGCACATATGTTAATACATATGGTCATATTGTTATAATGTATGTGATCGGGGGCTGGGGCTAAGCCCCAACCCGGACCCCCGTGCCAATACATAACAAATCAAACTTAAATAAATATGAAACCATATATATAACAAGGATTATGGTGTGGCACGTTGGCAAACCAAAACACATACCCACGCGTGCACATATGGTAATACATATGGTCATATTGTTATAATGTATGTGACTGGGGGCTGGGGCTAAGCCCCAACCCAGACCCCCGCGCCAATACATAACAAATCAAACTTAAATAAATATGAAACCATATATATAACAAGGATTATGGTGTGGAACGTTGGCAAACCAAAATGCATACCCGCACGTGCACATATGGTAATACATATGGTCATATTGTTATAATGTATGTGACCGGGGGCTGGGGCTAAGCCCCAACCCGGACCCCCGCGCCAATACATAACAAATCAAAATTAAATAAATATGAAACCATATATATAACAAGGATTATGGTGTGGCACGTTGGCAAACCAAAACGCATACCCGCGCATGCACATATGGTAATACATATGGTCATATTGTTATAATGTATGAGACCGGGGGCTAGGGCTAAGCTCCAACCGGGACCCCCGCGCCAATACATAAAAAATCAAACTTAAATAAATATGAAACAATATATATAACAAGGATTATGGTGTGGCATGTTGGCAACCAAAACGAATACCCGCGCGTGCACATATGGTAATACATATGGTCATATTGTTATAATGTATGAGACCGGGGGCTGGGGCTAAGCCCCAACCTAGACCCCCGCGCCAATACATAACAAATAAAACTTAAATAAATATGAAACCATATATATAACAAGGATTATGGTGTGGCACATTGGCAAACCAAAACGCATACCTGCGCGTGCACATATGGTAATACATATGGTCATATTGTTATAATGTATGTGACTGGGGGTTGGGGCTAAGCCCCAACTCGGACCTCCGCACCAATACATAACAAATCAAACTTAAATAAATATGAAACCATATATATAACAAGGATTATGGTGTGGCACGTTGGCAAACCAAAACGCATACCCGCGCGTGCACATATGGTAATACATATGGTCATATTGTTATAATGTATGTGAGCGGGGGTTGGGGCTAAGCCCCAACCCGGACCCCCGCACCAATACATAACAAATCAAACTTAAATAAATATGAAACCATATATATAACAAGGATTATGGTGTGGCATGTTGGAAAACCAAAACGCATACCCGCGCATGCACATATGGTAATACATATGGTCATATTGTTATAATGTATGTGACCGGGGGTTGGGGCTAAGCCCCAACCCAGACCCCCATGCCAATACATAAAAAATCAAACTTAAATAAATATGAAACCATATATATAACAAGGATTATGGTGTGGCACATTGGCAGACCAAAACGTCCAAAAACCCCTAGCTGGGATTTTTCGGCACCTCGTTTGGCCAAAAATTGAAGAAGATAGGCTTCCTGCAAGTCCCCCTTCAAACTTGCTATCTCTGCATCTACAAATCTCATCCCTGTTGGCTCAACCTATCCCACATGCATATTTAAGCGTTAAAACTTAGTACCAGACGCAACTGCGCAAACAATGTAAACTGTAGGATAGTTACGGGCGCACCTAGCCCCTAACCGTGAGGGCTATGGTCGTATGACCCATATGACCATGCGCAAGTGAAAACATAGGCCCCTGTTTCCACAAGCTAATGGTTAAAGAACAAGTGTTGGGTCGTTTGTATAACCGTTGAACCGAATTCAAACCAAAACGCATAACTGCGTGTGCACATATGGTAATACATATGGTCATATTGTTATAATGTATGTGACCGGGGGCTGGGGCTAAACCCCAATCTGGACCCCCGTGCCAATACATAGCAAATCAAACTTAAAAAAATATGAAACCATATATATAACAAGGATTATGGTGTGGCACGTTGGCAATGCAAACTTTGCAACGGTTGTATTCGTGGGTGGAGGTCACGGGGTTGAACCCGGTGGACTCCAATAAAGTTTTATACAAGCAACCAATAACATGGTGCCACATGACAGCCCATGACTGGGCCACGTGGCACCGTACAACCAAATACTGCCACATGTTGCAATGTCATTCATCCACATCTGCCAACTATCTGCCACTCAATGCTGCCATGTGTCGTATGAATTTCCACGTCAGCAGTCGTATGGACTGTATAGTTAGCATCCCTTTTTTTGCCTGTTTGTCATTTTGAACAGAGTGCAATATCTCTTTCTCCTGACAGCCGTTTGAAACCAAATGAGTTGCATTGGGTTCGTAACGATGAGGCCTACACTCCCATTCAATTTGAAGCGATTTCAAGAACTTTGAATTTTTGAGCAAAATTTGATCCCTTGGATCAAGAAGGAGATAAGTGTATTACTTTGTTATGTTCTTTGCCCGACTCTTGGGATAATCTGCATGTAGCAATAGGTAGTACCACTCAATCTACATTGAAGTATGTGGATTTAGTTGCATCCTTGTTATTTGAAGAGATGAGGTGGAAAAGCATGGATGGTCATAACACAGATGCTTTATTTGTAAGAGGTATTACCCAAGATAGGAATCCTGGTAAGTCTTCGGGGGGGGAGATCTAAATCTACAAGTAGATCTAGGTCTCTAGGAAAATCTTTGGGGAAATGATGGAAGTGTGGTAAAATAGGGCATTATAAGAAATATTGCAAGTCTAAGAAGGTTGATAAACCAAAGGGATCTGATAGTACCTCTTCCACAGAGGTGAAAACCTCCACTGAAGAAGGAGGTGATGTTTACCTGGCATCTATAGGTACACATGCATACCATGATGTATGGTTTATTGACTCAGGTGAGTCATACCATATGACTCCTCATAGGGAGTGGTTCTCTAAATATGAAAAATATGATGGTGGTGATGTAGTCCTAGGAGATGACTCGACATCCAAAATCATGGGACGTGGAAGGGTTAAGTTGCTGCTAAAATATGGAAGGATTAGAAATATCCCTGGGGTTCTTCACATTCCAAAACTAGCTAGGAGCCTAATATATGTAAGCAAGTTGGATGATGCAGGAGTAGATACTATATTTGTAAAGGGCACTTGCAATATGGTACGAGGAGAAATGGTGTTTATGAGGAGATTTCGGTGTGGAACTCTGTACAAGTTGTTGGGAATAACTTATACTAATGGGTGTAACAGTTCTGTTGTCCATGAGCAGAGAAATGAAGGAGGCAAGACAAATACTGTCCTTGAAAAGAAGACCATGTTGTGGAATCAAAGACTGGGGCATATTGGAGAAAAGGGCCTTGAAACACTACACGGTAAAGGTATGGTTGAAGGTATGTCTAATTTCACTCTGGATTTTGATTTCTATGAACATTGCATATATGGTAAACAAAATCGAGTAAGATTCCCATCTAGTGCTACAAGAGAAAAGGGGATCTTAGAGTTCATACACAATGATGTGTTTGGACTTGTTCCTATTCCAACCCTAGGTAAAACTGTGTATTATGTTTCATTCATAGATGATTTCTCAAGGAACACATGGATTTATTTTCTTAGAAAGAAACCTAAGGTATTTGATAAATTTAAAGTGTTTAAGGCTCTGGTAGAAAATCAGACAGAGAAGAAAATAAAGGTATCGAGGACAGATAATGGTGGAGAATTCTGCGAAAATGAATTCGAAGAATTCTATAAGAAGTGTGGTATAGAAAGGCAGAAGACTACTCCATACACACCTCAACAAAATGGAGTTGCAGAAAGGATGAACATGACACTGATGGAAAAATAAAGGAGCATGCTCAACAGTGCCGAGTTAGGACAAGAATTCTGGGTAGAGGTAGTGGGTACAACATGTTACCTGGTCAATCGATCACCTTCATCAATGTTGGATGATAAAACTCCACATGAGGTGTGGACTGGAAAGAAACCCTCTCTTCAACATCTTAGAGTGTTTGGTTGTGATGCTTATGTACATGTTCCAAAGGAAAATAGGAGTAAGATGGATAAAAAGGTTGAAAAGTGTATCTTTATTGGTTATAAAGATGGTGTGAAAGGTTATAAGATTTGGAACCCAGAAACCAAGAAGACTGTTTATAGTTGAGATGTTGTTTTTAGAGAGGTAAAAGATGTTTCCAAACAAGAATTCCTACCAAGGCCAGAAGAACCTAAGAAAATAGAGTTGGAGTTGGAGTTGGATGATGCAAAATTTGAATCATCTGAAGAAGATGAAGAAGAAGAAGAAGAACATCATACCCCAGTATTGAGGAGACTAGTGAGGGAAAGAAGGAAACCATAAAGGTATAGTCCACCCAATTTCCATTCCAATTTTTCTTTATCTATTACTGATGATGATCCCAAAATTGTCAGGGAAGCAGTGAATTCAGAGGATAGTAAACTTTGGAAGAAGGCCATGGTGTAAGAAATGGATGCTGTGGATAAGAATGAGGCATGTGATATAGTTGAGTTGCCAGCTGGAAGAAAATATGTTGGTAGCAAATGGTTTTTTAAGAAGAAGTTTAATGTAGAAGGAAAAGTGGAGAATTACAAAGCTTGGTTAGTAGCAAAAGGTTATTCCCAAATAGAGGGAATTGACTTTGGTGAGATTTTTTCTTCTGTTGCTAAGTTAACTTCTATTAGATTTATTTTATCTATTGTTGTTGCTCTTGATATTGAAGTGGAATAGATGGATGTGAACACAACATTCCTACATGGGGATCTAGAAGAATAAATCTACATGAAGAAACCATAAGGCTTTGTAGTGAAGGGAAAGAAAGAGCTGGTCTATAAGCTAAAGAAGTCACTATATGGTCTGAAAAAATCACCTAGGATGTGGTACCAAAAGTTTGACACATACAACCTTGGATTGGGATTTGTGAGAAGAAGGGTTGATCACTATGTATATTACAATAAGGTTGGTAATCACTTCATTTATGTAGTGTTGTATGTTGATGAAATGTTGTTGATGGGAAATAACATAGTGTTAGTGATATTTCTTGTCTTGGGATTAGGTGTACCCAGGTCTGGAGTTCGCACGGGAAGCACCTGAGCATATCACAAGATAATCCCATTCTTGTAGCAGCAAGTCAAGCAAGTGAGCGGGAAAAGTTTTGTCTTTAGCAGTCGAGAACTATCCTCAAAGTAAATCGACAGTCAGAATCTTACAGAGGAGATCGGCGAAATCCCGTCAGCCGTTAGATCTCGAGGAGTTGCACCGGGGATAACCCTTAGTGTGCAGAGGGGGAGAATCAAAGATTTCAAATATAAGGAACTCTTGTATGTAGGAATCACGATCTGCGATTTCTCGACTTTATCAGGACCATCTGTCAGCGGAGACACATGTCGAGAGATCCCACAGAATAGGGGATCGGGGAACTGAAAGCCCCGTGCACATGACAATGGGAATCGCGATATCCTGATACAAGATTTCTTGACGGAGTTAAGGACCATAGTGAGGGACATGTGTCAGAATATCAAGCCTTGTAGGGAGGCTACGCCAAGTGGCATCAGCATATCGCGAGCTCGGAGGTTCATGAGTTGGAGCTGCAAAGATTTGTGTCCAGAGTTGCGAGGTCGCGAGAAGCGATATCTCGGCAACCGCCGGTTAGCATGTGGGACCGCAAGTGGAAGACAGGTGGCAGGTTTTCACGACGGGGAACGGACCGTTGAAATGTCAACGACCATGAGCCATCAGGTTTCAGAGAAGCACAAGTCCCGGGGACTTGTGTATCGAGACATCAAAAATTCCTAAACCCCGACAGAGGTTCAGCTCAGGTCATATAAGAGGTGGTCGCATGGACCACAGTATAGCCAGGAGGGCTAACCCATACGCGCACTCATCGGAGAATCAGTGATCGGGAGTTCAATGGGTCAAGAACTCTTGACAACGTGGAATGAAAAACCCCGAAACCCGGCACAGAGTTGGGAAAAGGTCTCGGTGAAGTTCAGGAGATCGTGAGGAATGGAGAAGAGACCTGTGGAATAGGTTGGGATTTCACTCGGAGATCCAAAGAGCCGTTTCAGCTCAGCAGAAAAGGAGAAAGAGGGTGGGTGAAGCCTCGCATCACCCATTTATTGCAGAATATGGAGGTCCCAGCTGAAATTGACCCAGGATGGTCCTTTGTACCGGTTCTCTTAAGAAAAGCCACGCTGAGTCTCCAACTCACTAGAAAAACCTGCACACGCCAGTTCAATATTCAAAGGGCTCAACTACCCCTTGGCATGAGCCATGCTGAATTAAAGAGGCACATGACAAGGGAGAAAAGGGCATATTTGATTGAGGCAGACTGACAACCCATCCTGACAGAGAATCTCCTCAACGTTAAATCTTGAATTCACGATATGATCGCGCCTTGAGGGCCGAAGTCAGTCCCAAGTATATGTAGGCATTTTTTCCATTTTTGTAGGGATCGATGGTTGAGAAGATCTCCCGGTTGTAAAGTTTTAATGAAGCACTGATACTCAGGTTATGTATATACTTTTGAGACTTCTTGCCTTATGAATGCCAATTTCTTTCACGCCCTTGTTATAATGTGTTAGAACAACTCGGAATTGGAGGATCCAGTCGAGTTGTAGCTGTTATAGGATGATGTATGTTGGATCACTGTAATAGTTACGTTGTTTCTGATTAGTCCTTGTGATTTTTCTTAACACTGAGTGACTTGGAATTGGAGGATCCAGTCAAGTCCCCTTTCAATTCCTTGAGACCCTGAACCAAGAGGATCTTGGATTCAGAGTCTTTCTTCTGCAAACTGCTGTAAGCCTGTTGCCCAAAGTTGTTTGCTCACCCTTCCTCCCAAGTCTTCCACCTGCTCACCTTTTAATCAACCCGCTGGCTGAAGTTGGGATTCTAGACCTCCTTCGTTCTTTATGTACCAGAGACAGTCCCTGAGTTAGAGTGATATCCCCTTGAGTCTTTATCTCCATTCGGTCACCCCCTTTATAAACAAATCATGACATAAAACTGATGGGTGTCGGGCTCTTCTCTTGCAAGTAATCCAGGAGTGACTTCCGATGCTAACATTTCTGGCACCATTGCCGGGGACGAAGATTAGATATTTTCCCCGGGATTGAACGACAACGACTAACCGATTCTGAACGTGCATCATAAATCAGAATTATCAAGATTGCTGCTGTGCACCTGGCGACTCCATTGTGATGACTCTGCTGGGGAGAACTTGCTCTATCAATTGTGGCTTTCAGAGGCAGACACACACGGTCTCTTCCAAAGCTACCCCTAGATACACCTGAAACCGATCCGGAGGTGGTCCTCAGAAAAGGAAAGGCCCCTGAAGAAGAAGCTTCCACTGCCAAAACAGGTAATCTGCCATCTCCTTCTGTAAGAACTCTGTTTTCTCCCCCTCAATTTCTTGATAGACCTCTTTCACAAGTTTCCCGTTTCCTGAATTTTGGAAGTGTTCCTGCAGAGTTTTCCCCTCCTGGTCTGGGATTGGATTGGGATTGGATTGGAGTTTTCACCTCTTGTTTCCCACCCCACTCCGAGATTCATTCCATGTATCCCCTTCGCAAACTCCTTCTCCTCCGAGTTCTCCTCCACCTAATATTCTTATGGCCGGATCAAATCCACCTATGACCGAAATAGAGGTCATCATAGCCGCTAGATACGCTCCCCTCGTGCTACCACAACCTCTCAATAACCTCCCAGCAGAAGGGTACCTTAAGCAGCTTCCCAAGTTTACAGGCGAGGGGGATATAACTGTTGAAGAGCACCTAGCAACCTTTTATACTTTCGCAGATGATAATGTTATCATGCACACAGACGTATGAATGAGAAATTTTGTCCATAGTCTCCAAGGAGAGGCTAGAAACTGGTTCAGGGACCTGCCTCCTGGATCTATTGATGGGATCAGAGCTCTAGATAATGCCTTTTTGAGGCAATGGGGAGATAAAAAAGATTTCATGTATTACATGACAGATTTTGGTCTGTTAAAAAGAAAAGAAGGAGAGTATGTTTTTGACTTCTCCAAGAGATTTAACAAAATGTACAACAAAATTCCTGCTGAGATAAAACCCTCCGAAGCCTCTGCAAAGATCACTTACTCTAGCACCTTCGATCCTGATTTTTGCCTACTACTGAGGGAGAGAAGAGCTGCTATGATGGCACACATGAAAGATGTAGCCATGGAGGTAGAATCCAACATATTGGCTATCAACCGACTCAGGAACGCCGCTGATAGAAATACGCCCAAGAATAGGCCTGAAACTTCCTCATCCAGTCCCTCTCCCCTACCCCATCAGACAGATGAGACAACTAGAATGCTAAAATTTCTTGCTACCAAGATAGAAAGGTTGGAATTAGAAGGGAAGCCCATGTATTGAAATCCACAGAACATTGATAATAGAGGTTTCAGACGACCTGCTAACAATGTGCCCCAGGTTTTCCCGAGGGAACAAAGGGGAAAGACAGAGATGATCAAAGGGTCCAAACCCCCCTCCAAAAAAACCTAGTTGATCATGAGGAAAGAGATGATATAGATGAGTTTGGCTCGAAAATTCACTGTATTGAAGAAACCCCTCCTTTTCCCCACTTGACTCAGTCTGCGTATGAAAGATCTTTGATGAACATTCAAATCCATGAGTTAGGGAAGGGAGAAAGGGCTGGTCACACTCCTAACAGATATAACCTCATGTCGAGAAGGAAAGAAGGAGACTTCGACAACTCAGACCCGCCCCTCATAGCAGATAGGCCTACTAAAGCGGCAACAACCATAGCTAAAGAAAAGAAGACTCAGAATGCTTCGCCGGCAGCCAAAGAGTCTGTCACTGAGGTAAGAGAAGCTCCTAAACCTACCCCCTCCTTCAATTTTGAGCATGAGATTCAGAAGATTAGGATTCCTGTACCTCTCTCTGAGCTGGTTAAAAATGAAGACTTCAAAAGGTCCCTCTCCAAGATGCTACAATCTGAATCCCCTCAGCCCCCCTCTGACTCAATAAACCTTCAAGATGAGAAGCCTGAAGTCGTCTTAGGGCCCATGGTAGAAGATAGAGATGATTCATCCCCTCCCTTCTACACATCCATGAATATACATGATAAAGTACTGCATAACTTCCTCATGGACTCAGGGGCTTACCATAATCTTATGCCCAAAATAGTAATGGAGGAGCTGGGATTAGAAGTAACCAGGGCCCACCATGATTTATACTCTTTTGATTCAAGGAGGGTGCAATGTCTGGGAGTCATCAAGGATCTGGTGGTTTCGCTGTTTCAACTGCCCATGAAGAGTATGGTCATGGAGATTGTGGTAGCTGGTGTTCCTCCCAAGTTTAGCATGCTGTTATCAAGATATTGGATTAAAATACTTGGAGGAATGTTACAGATGGATCTCACGTATGCTACCATCCCAGTGTTCGGAGGGGAGCATAGAAGACTATACAGGGAAGCCCAACTGGCCTACATAATCAGTGATGAAGCCAACCCTACCAATCACTCCATATTTTCCTTGGATACTGATTTAGGCTCCAGTTTACTGCAGCTCACCCATGCCCCCGATCCTCCTTTGAAACTCAGAAAGCCGCCCACTATTTCCTCTGAAGTTCCTCCCTCCATCACCCCAATCTGGAAAATGTATTTTGATGGAGCCTGTTCCCGAGAAGGCACCAGAGCTGGAGTGGTTTTTGTGTCACCTGCTAAGGAGACCGCATCTCTGTCATACAAATTAGAATTCAAAGCTACCAACAATGTGGCAGAGTACGAAGCTCTTATACTAGGATTAAGAGCTGCAAGGGAAATGGGAATCCAGGAGATAGCAGTGTTCGAAGATGCTGAGTTGGTAGTCCAGCTAGTCATAAGCACTTATCAGGCCAAGCATCCATGACTCAGGAGTTATCGAAATGAGGTATGGGACCTAATTGACAGTTTTCTCTCAGCGTTCAAGATTTCTTTTATCCCAAGAGAAGAAAACACAGTGGCAGATTCTTTGGCTTCATCAGCAAGCATTTTCAAGGTCCCCTTGCCGCCCAAACTGAGTTATGATGTAGAAGTAAAATACAGGCCCTCCATACCTGACAATGTCAAGCATTGGAGGTTGTTTGAGGACGACCTCAAGATCAAGAGATTCTTGGATACTATCGAAGAATTTTTAGATATGCATATTTACCAAGATTCCATCTCTGAGGAAGAGTTTGATGGGGGTGAGTTGCTGAGTAAAATAGAAAATCACGATATTATTCAATTGCCTGGCAATCACATCCCGAGGGGACTAGTCCCATTGGAGAGATTGTTCGATGGGAATGATGTGGCAATAAAGGGAAGAGTTTTGGGTGATGATGTTGACACAGCCAAGTGCAACATTGGCACACCAGAAGAGCCTAAGTTTGTCAAGCTGTCAACGAGTTTGACCAAGGAGCAGAGGATTGAGTATACCAAGTTGCTGAGAGAGTTTGCTGATGTGTTTGGATGGACCTACGAAGACCTTAAGACGTATGACACATTTGTCATTGAGCACAAGATCCCACTGAAAGAAGAGGCCAAACCATTCAGGCAGAAGCCGAGGCAGATAAATCCCATGTTGCTACCTGTCATGGAGAAAGAAGTGAAGAAATTGTTAGATGCCCAATCATTGTCCCATTAAGGTATTCTGAGTGGGTGGCCAATTTAGTTCCAGTAAGAAAGAAAAGTGGGGAAATCACACTCTGTGTTGATATCAGGAACTTGAATAGAAGCTCAAAGAAGGACAATTATCCCATGCCCAACATGGAACACATATTGCAGAAGGTCACTAGTGCAGCTAGAATATCCATGATCGATGGTTTCTCTGGTTACAATAAGATATCAGTCATGCCTGAGGACAGAGAAAAGACAGCTTTCACCACTCCTTGGGGTACATTCATGTATGCCAAAATGCCTTTCGGATTGATAAATGCAGGAGCAACGTTTCAACGAACTATGGATATAGAATTTATAGGGGAGAAGGATCAGTTTGTGGTAATCTATCTGGATGATATCATAGTCTTCTCCAAGACAGACAAGGAGCATTGCTGCCACTTGAGAAAGGTCTTCATGAAGTGTCGGAGGTATGGCTTGTCGTTAAACCCGAAGAAATCCTTGTTTGCTATGAAGGAGGGGAAGCTGTTAGGCCATATAGTATCAACAGAGGGAGTAAGGATTGACCCTAGTAGGGTGGAAGCAATTCAAACCCTGTCACTTCTCAGATCTAAAAAAGAGGTTCATGCATTTTTGGGGAAGATAAATTTTCTGAGGAGATTCGTCTCAAATTTTTCTGAGCTGGTGAAACACATCACAACCATGCTCAGGAAGGGAAATGAAGTAAAATGGGCCACTGAACCTAGGGAATCTTTTGTCCAAATAAAGAAGGTGTTGACTAAGGCACCTGTGCTAATCAGCCCCGATTATTCCAAATATTTCCTGATATTTTATTTTGCTTCCTGTGATACAGTAGCATCAATTTTGTTGCAGAAAAATGATCAAGGGAAAGAGCAACTTATTTCCTTCTACAACAGGGCATTAAGAGATGCAGAATTCCGGTACGAGATCATGGAAAAGCAGGCCTATGCATTGGTGAAATCTCTCAAAGCTTTCAGATTCTATGTCTTTCACTCAAAGATCATTGCATATGTTCCTTCGGCCTCTATGAAGGACATTCTTATACAGCCCGACATGGATGGGAAAAGAGGTAAGTGGATTGCCAAGATTCTAGAATTTGATCTAGAAATTAAGCCCACCAAGTTGATAAAGGGACAGGGTTTAGCCAAATTGCTAAATGAATCCAACTACAAATCCTTGGGGATTAACTTCATCAATGAGCAAGCTGAGTCGTCCAACAATCGTTTTCAGGGTGCCTTACCACTAGCATATTGCGACTGGTACAAGGATATCTTGTATTTTCTGCAAGAATTAAAGCCTCCTGATGGATTGGGAAAAAGCAAGGCAAGAGCTCTAAATCTCAAGACGGTCAAATATTGCCTCATTGACCAAACCCTGTATTGGAAAGACCCCCTAGGGATATTATTAAGATGCCTGGATCCGCAAGAGGCCCAGAAGGTTATGTTTGATTTCCATAGCGGTCTCTGCGGAGGTCATCATTTCTGGAAGACCACAACTCACAAGGTCCTCCGGGCTGGGTACTATTGGCCCACTTTATTTCCTGACATGTGTAGAGAAATTAAAGCTTGCATCAAATGCTAGAGGTTCTCAGGAAAGAAACAACTCAAATATCTGCCATTAAAGCCTGTAGTAGTTTCAGCACCTTTTTAGCAGTGGGGATTGGATTTCAATGGAGAAATTCATCCTCCCTCAAGTGGCTAACACAGATGGATCCTCACTGTGACAGATTACTTCACCAAGTGGATAGAGACTGTTCCCACCAGAAGCACTTCTCACAAAGTAATTATCAGCCTCCTGGAAGATGTCATGGCTAGATTTGGTTTCCCTACCAGAATTTTCACTGATAATTCCACCCCCTTCAGGTCTGAGCCTCTGGTCAAGTTCTGTGAAAAATTTGAGATTTCATTGATTCACTCTACCCCCTATTATCCTCAGGGAAATGGACTGGCGGAATATTCCAATAAAGGTTTGATCAAGCTCATTAAAAGATTATTGGAAGAAAATAAAAGGGTCTGGGATGCAAAACTCAAATTTTCTCTATGGTCTAACCGAGTGACAATGAAGAAGTCCCTAGGAATTTCACCCTTCCAGCTTGTTTATGGAATAGAGGCCATTTTCCCTACTCAACTCACCTTACCTGTGGCAAAATTCCTCCAGGACTTTGAAGAGGAACCTGACCATATGGTCAGAAGGATTCATCAGATGGTGGAAGTGCAACAAACCAGGGAACAGGTCATGAATAGGGCCCATGATCATTAGCAGAGGATCAAGTAGGCTTTTGACAGAAGGGTCAAGAAAAAGGAGTTCGAGATCGGGGACTTGGTATTTAAATGGGACGCACCCAGATAGGATAAAGGCAAGCACAACAAGTTCGATGTCCTCTGGATCGGCCCCTTCAAAATCTTTGAGGTTTTCTCCAACAACACCTATGGGTTGCTGGATCTGGAGGGTGAAGAGGTTTGCAACAACCCAGTAAATGGGCATTTTCTGAAAAAATGTTTTATTTGAGCCTTAGAAGGCGCCTCTATTTGTAAATATTGTCTTTTGCTTCTTTGATTATGTTTCTTTTTGTATGTTTTCGGCTTAATAAAGACTCCATATCCCAACAGCAAGGCACTGAAGCTGCAAAATAAGTTCTTATAGCATCGCAGGGACGACTCTATCCCCCATGGAACCTAATGTTAGCGATATTTCTTGTCTCGGGATTAGGCGTACCCAGGTCTGGAGTTCGCACGGGAAGCACCTGAGCATATCACGAGATAATCCCATTCTTGTAGCAGCAAGTCAAGCAAGCGAGCAGGCAAAGTTTTGTCTTCAACAGTCAAGAACCATCCTCAGAGTAAATCAACGGTCATAATCTTACAGAGGAGATCGGCGAAATCCTGTCAGCCGTTAGATCTCGAGGAGTTGCTCCGGGGATAACCCTTAGTGTGCAGAGGGGGAGAATAAGAGATTTCAAAGATAAGGAACTCTTGTATGTAGGAATCACGATCTGCGATTTCCCGACCGGATCAGGACTGTCCATCAGCGGGGACACGTGTCGAGAGATCCTGCAGAATCGGGGATCGGGGAACTGAAAGCCTCGTGCACATGACAATGAGAATCGCGATATCCTGATATGCAATTTCCCAACGGAGTTAAGGACCATAGTGAGGGACAGGTGTCGAAAAATCAAGCCTTGTAGGGAGACTACGCCAAGTGGCATCGGCATATCGCGAGCTCGGAGGTTCGTGAGTTGGAGCTGCAAAGATTTGCGTCTAGAGTTGCGAGGTCGTGAGAAGTGATATCTCAGCAACCGCCGGTTAGCATGTGGGACTGCAGGTGGAAGATAGGTGGCAGGTTTTCGCGATGGGGAACGGACCATTGACATGTCAATGACCATGAGCCATCGGGTTTTGGGGAATCACGAGTCCCAGGGACTTGTGTATCGAGACATAAAAAATGCAAAAACCCCGACAGAGGTTCAGCTCAGGTCATATAAGAGGTGGTTGCATGGATCATAGTATAGCTAGGAGGGCTAACCCATACACGTGCTCATCGAAGAATCGGTGATCGGGAGTTCAACGGGTCAAGAAATCTTGAAAACGGGGAACACGAAACCCCGAAACCCGATACAGAGTTGGGAAAAGGTCTCGATGAAGTTCAGGAGATCGTGAGGAATGGAGAAGAGACCTGTGGACTAGGTCGGGATTTCACTCGGATATCCAAAGAGCCGTTTCGGTTCAGTAGAAAAGGAGAAAGAGGGTGGGTGAAGCCTCGTGTCACCCATTTATTGCAGAATATGGAGGTCCTGGCTGAAATTGACCCAGGACGGTCCCTTGTACCGGTTCTCTTTAGGAAATCCACGTCGAATCTCCAACTCACCAGAAAGACCTGCACACCCCAGTTCAATATTCAAAGGGCTCAGCTACCCCCTGGCACGAGCCATGCTGAATTAAAGAGGCACATGACAGGGGAGCAAAGGGCATATTTGATTGAGGCAGAATGACAACCCATCCTGACAGAGAATCTCCTCAACGTTAAACATTGAATTCACGATATGATCATGCCTTGAGGGCCGGAGTCAATCCCAAGTATATGTAGGCATTTTTGCCATTTTTGTAGGGATTGATGGTTGAACAGAGCTCCCGGTTGTAAAGTTTTAATGAAGCACTGATACTCAGGTTATGTATAGAATTTTGAGACTTCTTGCCTTATGAATGCCAATTTCTTTCACGCCCTTTTTATACTGTGTTAGAATAGCTCGAAATTGGAGGATCCAGTGGAGTTGTAGCTATTATAGGATGATGTATGTTGGATCACTGTAATAGTTACGTTGTTTCTGATCAGTCCTTGTGATTTTTCTTAACACCGAGTGACTTGGAATTGGAGGATCCAGTCAAGTCCCCATTTAGTTTCTTGAGACCCTGAACCAAGAGGATCTTGGATTCAGAGTCTTTCTTCTGCAAACTGCTGTAAGCCTGTTGCCCAAAGCTGTTTGCTCACCCTTCCTCCCAAGTCTTCCACCTGCTCACCTTTTAATCAACCTGCTGGCTGAAGTTGGGATTCCAGACCTCCTTCGTTCTTTATGTACCAAAGACAGTCCCTGAGTTAGAGTGATATCCCCTTGAGTCTTTATCTCCATTCGGTCACCCCCTTTATAAAAAAATCATGACATAAAACTGATGGGTGTCAGGATCTGCTCTTGCAAGCAATCCAGGAGTGACTTTCAATGCTAACACATAGATGTTATCAAGGAGGTGAAATCACAACTATCCTCCAAATTTGACATGAAGGATCTCGGTTTTGCTAACTTCATTCTGGGAATGGAGATTAAAAGAGATCGTGCAAACATGAAACTCTAGTTTAATCGAAGAAAATATGTTGAGATGATATTGCAGAGGTTTAATATTCATCGAAGTAAACCGGTCAAGATTCCTATTCCTATAGGTGTAAAGTTATCTGCAGATCAGTGTCCC
>JASDQU011026032.1:21118-32214 GCA_032191745.1 Picea mariana
TAATCCTAAAAGTGTGGAGCCATATCCTCAAATTTTAAGGGTTGAACATACACACTATGCTTTGTATGATCTAGTAGAAGAGACCCAAAGTATGTTTGATAGTCCTACAGAGGAGGAACTAGTGCAAGAATATTGTAGTGAGGAAGAATTATTGATTGAAGTGTACGTGAGAGATTTAGATGCTCATGTATTGATTCATGGGAGGATTCCATCTCCTCCAACACATGATAATATTGGTCCTATTGAGCTCAAAAATATTATCGATCCATCTACAAAAAATTATAATCTACCCCTCACTGATCATCATATCGTAGTTCTTCTATACACTCGTAGTTTTGATAATTATAGTCACATCACAAACCCAAGCCCAATTTACCAATGGTCTACAATGAATAATGCCATTGGTAATTTAGGGGCTAGGGGCACCCATACCACCACATCGGTTGTGTTCAATTGATGAATGAATTGTCCCAGTCCAAGTGTCCCTATGAAAATCACATTTCCATCCATGTTTGGAGCTTAAAGTGGAGGTACCTTCCCTCTCATGATACATCCTAAGAGTGGTATTAGGAATCGACTCTCTACTTCGTATGGTGGCATCTCATTTGGGATGCCATTTATAGTACTGTTGCATGTCACAACTAATACACCCCTTGTATTCCCCAACATTAATATGTCAGTGGAGATTTCATCTAACCCTTTCCATGCCTTTCTATTTTGAGGGGCTTATATCCTTGTAGTTGTTCCATCCATGGGAAGCATATATTTTTGACTTATGGAATGTCGATGGGAAGCACTCCTTTCCTAGGAATGGGAAACATGATGAGTAGAGGTTTTCCTCCATTTTTCAAGTGATCTGTAAACTTCTGTGCATATTCCACTGGAATAGTTCGTCACAAAAAAATTGATAAATAAAACTAAAACTACACTATGAAGGTTAAATTCCTTTAGATTCCATAATCTTTAATTATTGATTTTCTTCTGATGCATGAAATAGATAAATTGCAGAAAATAAAGAACAATAAAATGAAATCACACACCATCCAAAAAACAACACAAATGTTTTCTCTGGGAAATCCTTACAAGAGAAAACCTAGCTAGAAGGTGAGGGTGCTATGCTCTCTTCTCTCTTGTATGGAAATAATGCAAGTACAAAGGAGAAGGAAACCTCTATGGAGTTACTTGAGACCCATGGAATATTAGAATACTATAGAACATGAACCCACTCTGTTATCCTCTATAATTTTCCCATTTCTAGTTGTTCTACTATGTTATGGAACAAAATACAATTAAATAGAATGGAACCCCTTCTCTTCCTAGCGAGCCGATATTTAACATAGCCCGATAGCCATATAGGGGTAGGGTTTTGACTTCCTCAATCCTCAATTGTGATAAGGTTTTGGACATTCTAGAATGTTCTTAGTAATCCAATACATGTCTAGTACCACATGTTTAAGTAATGGAGGCTGACATGGCATCCACTCACACCATGGTGATCAATAAGGTAGGTCAACTTGCGAGAGGCATAACTTTCACATACAAACTCCGATTGAGGAGATTCTTACACCATTGGAAAGGTATCAGTGTGTAGAATATATATTAAGGCACCATAGTAAGTTTTAGACCATTAAAAGTTTCATTTTATGCCTCAAAATGAATCCTAAATATTTTAGATGGTTTTTTGGACCCAAATTTCCAAATTTGGACCGGTCGCTAAAATGGATCTACAAGATGATTCTTCCAATTTTTTCACCCATAAAGCATCGAGATAGATGAAAAATAATATAATGATCCAATCCATATCATACCACCCCATTTAGGGAGGATTTTTTTCCCCAAAAACTTTACTGGATGAGGTGAGGAAATGCTTCCTATACCTTCTCCCTAAAGTGCCACTTTGCTTTTTCTAGAAGTTATTATTTCAACCCAACCCGCCAAAGGTCACACTGCCCTTGTCATGTAGTTTTGGAAAACTTTTGAAAAACTGTTTCCTTTTTCCACTCTACTTGAGCATATGGTGCTAAATCCTCTATGGAAGGTAGGACATGATACTCCTCCTAATCCAACATAGAGGGCTCACAAAGTTTGAGATTCTCCACATTCACTACTGAGTAAATGTGCATGTATGGGGGTAGAATGAGTATATAGGAGTAATCTCCCACCTTTTACAATACATCAACAAGATCATACCACAAAGACTTTATCTTCTTACAAATACCTTGTAGTCTTTCCTTATTCAACTATAACCATACTCTGTTTCACACTCTAAATGTTCTCTTTGTTTTGTGCTGGTCATGTCTAGCCTTGTACTTTTCTTGTGACTTATTTAGTGTCTCCTATACTTGTAAATGAATCCACCTGATATTATAGACAAAATTATCTTCTTTAAATGTTTATCCTATGGTTTCTTCCCTCACTCCTCTTTGCTATCCATAAACAAAGTCCAAGGGAAAATGTGACAAATACCCAAAATAAGTTTCAAAAGGGGACTTGCCAGTAGAAGTTTCGAATTCTCTACTATAATATTGTTACATCTATATAATATTTTCATCCTAGGTATTCACATACTTTTGATTGTAACCCCTCAAAATATACACCAAATTCCTCTTGATTACTTTCATCCGCCCATCTAGTTGTGGAGGGAATGTTGTAGAACTCTTGAGATTATTGTCCATCTTCCCCCACAATGTTGTCCAAAAGGCACTAAGAAATATGATATCCCTTTTTGAGTCGATGCTCCTTGGTATCCCAATATGTTCCCAAAATGCACCTAGACTTATTAAAAGAACAAGTTTGTTGCTTCCTATCCCTTGATGGTCTTTTTACAAGGCATGTGAAGGCACATTTCTATAAACATGTCAACTACCATAAATAAATAGCCATGTCCCTTCCATGTGGTTGGTAAACCACCCACAAAATCCATGGAATTGCTTTCCCAAGGTCTACTAGATACTGATAAGGGATGGTATAGACCTTGCTTCTTGTTACTGGGCTTGATGGTACAACAAAGTATACATCCTCTAATATACCATGCTACATATTCTTGCAATCTGGGCTAGTAAACATACCTCTGTAAGTTGGAAATTGTCTTCCTAACACCAAAATGTGTTGCAAGCTTGGAGGAGTGAGACTCTTTGATAAGATGGAATTGTTCACCTTTAGGAACACAAAGCTTGTCGAGCTTGTATAGTATACCATTCTAGAAATTATAGTTATCCTTGTTGTCACCTTGTGCTGACATTAACTTGAAATTGGTCCATAATCATATGAATGTACTAGGTCTAGAATATCTTTATACCTATGATCATCTCTTGGGAAAGAAACCTTGGCATGATTTCCAAGAATGCACCCTCTGCCAACTCCATTCTTCTCGATATTGAAATATGGAAGAATTATGACTATCTCCCTCAAAATAGGAAATTACCTATGATGTAGGTTCCCCATACTCTTGTGCCACACCTCACAAAAGATGTCACTGTTATGAACTAGGGCTCAAATATGTTCACCATAAAACTTATAAATATTATCTTCTCTAAGACCTATTTTCTGAGTTGTACTTGGAATAGATTCCTCCAGTCCGATGAGGAATTGTTGGTTCTTGAAATAAACTACAAATCCCTTATCCTCCATAACAAAAAATAAAAGAAAGTTCATTTTGAGACCTATACAAAAAAAACACATAGTCAAAATCAAAAGAGTTACTTGAATCTAACTGGAAGGGAAAGTACCAACTCCTATTGTTGGTGTTTTGTTCCATGCTTTCACACCTCCTTCTTAACTCTAGGGAGTTTAGACCTAGAGTTCGTCTAGAGTTGACCAACAAAAACCCTAGAGAATCGACATATCAATCCTTGGCCAAGGCCATGGAAGGTCTCACCCGAGATATAGAAAGGATCATAGAGACCACATGGTCTTGTGATAAGAATGAAGGATTAAGCATACACATATCCATCCGGGCTGGTGGTTATATGACTCATATATGAAAATTTACTAGGAATAAGAAGTAAAACAATACACACACATATCCCAATCACATGTGACATACATACAATAACTCAGAACTGCAACAACTTTATTATATCTTTCAATACAAAACACACAATATACATTAGATAGACTGTATCATACAACAACATATCTTCATATATCATACATATAACGAACACAAATTTATATTAAGATACATTACAATATTACATAGGCTTAGAGTGAGATCGATACCAAAGACTCAATGAATCTCCTCTAAAACCTCTAGCTATCCCCATGTCTGATATCACTGCTTCCTTTTATAGATTTCTCTTCTTGAGAGCTCTGTCTCTTTCTGCTCTACTCCACTCACTTTACTGACAAAATGAACTCACACGCTTTTGGCACCTGCCTATAGTCCACATAGCCTTCAGGAATTAGGGAAATCTTAACTTCCTTGCTAGCTCATCTTTTGTCAGCTCCATGATCCCTTGTGATGCTGATAGTAATCATTCGAGAGGATTTCTCGATGATTATTTTATTGATTCTGGTGTGCATCTTCTCAATTTACGGTGTGCATCAAAACTGGTACCGATGCACATTTGATACTCTTTTATGCATGTTGTAGGCTATCAAAAATCATTCTAGTGCACACTCCTTGTATTTCTTCTCACATTACCTTATGCAAGCACAAAAATTTGGAATGAGCACACACAACAGACCCCTACCACTAGTACTTGGATTTTCCTCAAACCAACTAATTTAGGGAATTACCACAACAATTGATGGTACAATGCTTTTGAATTCCTCCACAAATTCCTTATATTGGCACTCAGACTCATTCAAATGGATCTGGAGATATAATTAAGCTAAATAGATACATCGGATTCCATGAATGTGACCTAATATTATTTCATGTCTGTTTTGTTGAGTTTCTCGATGAGAGGGATGCAAGCTACTTGCACATCAAAGAGCTATGTATACTAGACCAGGGCCTTATCTTCCATACATCCACTCATCTCTTGCATAGTTTGTTGCTTAACCTGAGATATAGTGATCTCCTTTGTTCTTGTTGTGATGGTGAGCATCGTAGTAAGGCAAACTCCCCATGAGGAAAAACACCCACGTCTCGTTTATGTAGCGTGACCTTAGACTCTGTTTCATAATTCCTATCATAGAGAGTAGTGAGCTCGAGAGGGATCTGTAAATGATCCCATAAATTTAATCTTTGAGTGACTAGCATGACGAATCCCTGGGCATGGGTTCAAACCTCCTGAATGTTTGTTGTGGCCTAAGTGACCTACTTTTGGAGTATGGTCTCCTCCAACGTAATTTGTTGTAGTTGTTCCCAGAGTTTAATATTTTGAGACTACAAAACCTAAGCATGCTTGGTGATTAATTTCATTTTCTATAGGGATGGAGGTTTCAATTGCACCTATGCATGTTGGGAAACCTAGGAATAGGATTTGTTCAAAGCACTAACCATATCGGTGTGGTCATTGAGAACGACCACATACTTGCCTTGAGTTTCCACATGAACAATTACTTCAACAATGTGTAAGTCTCGTAAAGTTTGTTGGGCATGTTCAACTTCCTGATGCACATGATATTTATGATGTAATTGGGATCACATGGCATCATATATGGAAAGCTCTTTCTCATTGCAAAGGCATAGATGGGACTTCTCTTGGTTGATGGCTTGATGGTGTTCTCCAATATCATGGACCATGGTAATGATAAAGCTCTAGATTTTGGTTCTAGGGACCTGTAACAAATACAATTCATTTCTGGCCAAGACTGAAGGGATGATCGTGAGTGGATTGACACTAAGATCTCAACACAGATTGACTCTTGGAACTTCGATGGATAGATTAGCTGAAGACGGGGATTCCTGTAGGGAAGGAAAAGAAAAATGTTGGCTGAGAATATGCATCTTCCTGATCATTTCATTTTGGGAGGCTTGTTGTCTGGCCAACTAGGCACAAATATATTTTATTAATTTCAAAACGTACCAACTTTGAGTGGGGAAAATCTCTTTATTTTTCATATGGGACGCAATACACTAGAATTTGTAGAAATCAGAGTGATGTTTGTGCAGAGATGCGGGCAAGGTGGCTTCTTCTACAATAGGGCTTGGCCATGTTGGAGGTTAGGGATCTTGTTCGAATCTAGAGTCAATGTTTATTTGTGGTGCATTCTAAGTTTTGGATGCCCACTTTCTCTTCTTAGTTATTTCAATGTCCACATTAGATCCACTAGCATTCTGAGATCATGCAATGGAGTTGGGAGATGACGTATTCTTGGGCTCAGTCGCATCCTTGGGTTGGTCCTGATCACAACAATGGAACCATTTGTTGGTGTTTTGTTCCATGATTTCACACGTCCTTCTTAACCCTGATGGATTTAGACCCAAGGTTCCTCCAAAGTTGACAAACAAAAACTCTAGAGCATTGGCATATTAATCCTCAACCAAGGCCACAGAAGGTGTCACCCGAGATGCAAATAATATCACAGAGACCATAGGGTCTTGTGACAAGAATGAAGGCCTAAACATACATAGATCCATCCGAGTTGGTGTCTATACGACTCATATTTGGAAATTTACTAGGACTAATAAGTAAAACAATACACACAGATAACCCAATCACATGTGAAAGACATGCAATAACTCATAAATGCAACAACTTTATTATATATTTCAATACATAACACACAATATACATTCAATAGATTATATTAGACAACAAAAAAGCTTCATATATTCTTTATATAAGTTCCCAAAAGTACAACACTCTGCATTGTGCACAATCCCTCAAAAACTCATACATATAACAAACACATATTTATATTCATAGAAATTACAATATTACATAGGCTCATAGTGAGCTCTATACCAAAGAATCAATGAATCTCCTCTAAAAGATCTATCTATCCCCATTTCTGATATCACTACTTCCTTTTATAGCTTTCTATGCTCGGGAGCTCTGTCTCTTTCTACTCCGCTCCACTCGCTTTACTGGAAAAATGGCCTCTCATGCTTCTAGCAACTTCCAATAGTCCATGTAGCATTCAAGAATTGTGGCAATCTTAAATTCCTTGCCAGCTCATCTTTTTCAGCTCCACGATCCCTTGTGCTACCGAAAATAATCATTCGAGAGGATTTACTAATGATTTTTTTCTTTATTTTGGCATGTGTCTTCTTGATTTCTAGTGCACATAAAACTGGAACTAGCACACATTCGATACTCTTTTAGGCATGTTGATCCAATGCACACTCCTTGTCATTCTTCACACATTACTTTAGGCGTGCATAGAACTTTGGAATGAGCGCACACAACTTCATTTTTGCGCGTGTGAAAAATGAACCCAAAACTTTGGGTTCCAACACCTACTACCAGGTAGTTGGCATCATTACCAAGCTCAACTTGAACCCATGATCCTACTTCTTTAGAACAAAAAAAAGTTGTCAAGTTGATTTCATATGATGAGATGCCTCACTATTAACATACCACACATTCCTAGGAACCATGTTGTTAGAATGACAAGATACCATAGAGAAATACTTCTTTAACTTGGTAGAAAACTCATTCATCTGAGTTTCTACAGAGGATGCTACTTGCTTCTGTTGCTAATTTCCTTTACCCTTCTTCTTATCTAGGAATTATGATGCATAATGACTATGCTTATGAAAAATGAAGAACTTGATTTTACTCAAATCCTTCTTTCCTTCTTGTGAGGACATTTCCTTATTCTTTCCCTTACCCTTGTTGGGTCCTTTACACATTCCCTTACTTGTTTAAGAAAATAGGGGTAGATTCTTGTCACCACCCTTATTGTTGGAAGTCGAGTCCATTTGAGTCTCCTATTAGATATAGTCATCCCATAGCCCTTCAAATTTAAGAAGTTTCTCACTAGCACAAATACCTTTGAAAAATAGTTCCCATAAAGCTGGTAATCCATTCATAGCCTTGTTCATTAACTCTACATCTTCAACCTTATCCCCAGTTTCTGCAAGTTAATCATGAATCTATTATATTTTGGAGTGCACCTAGACTCGGTGCACACACACCTCATGTCTAGTCTAGGTTCTCAACAATATACACAAAAATACAATTTGAATTGTGAACATAAACATATTGAGATGTCTAACAAGTTAGCACAATGAAAATTAAAACACCAACAATTAGATCATGCATAGTACAAAAGAATTTAATGCCAAAAATAATTGCTCTTAAAACTAGAACAATGGGTTCCCGTAACATGGACAATGGCCTAATCTTACATAAAATTAAAATACCAAAATACTTACAAAACACTGTAGAAAACCCTCTTGGTTTCCTTGCTGCTACACTGAGGCTGAGGGTTATGGAATCCCTTGCCTCCTCAAACCCTCATCTGCAAAAATAGCTCACTAATGGCTGGAACAAACTCAAAACTATTGACTGTTAGTGTTGTAACAACACCTTTTTCTCTAATTGTAGTAGCCTTCAGAGGATGTCCAAAACATGTTGTTAGGGTATTTTCTATTAGGCTATAACAATCCCTTTTCCTCTCTATTCCAGCCCCATAATATTCCTAGAATACTAATGGAAAACCTCTTCTAGCAGGTCAAACCTCTAGGATAAACCCAAAACTCTATTTCTTCCCTTTCCCACTAGGTCAATCCTCCAAAAATATCCTAGCACTGCCGAACAAACCTTGACCCCCTCAAAGATATCCCAACATACCTATGAATAACCTTTTCTAGCAGGTTGTGCCTCCTATACTCCTGTTGTTGTCTTCCTCTTGCAGGTCGAGGGTCCTAACCACCCATGGAAGCCCTACACACTTGCGTCTTCCCTCCTTTTATAGTTTGAACCTCAGAACATCTTGCGACTACCTTATTCTCTTCACGACTAGGCTGTTCTAGCCTTTCAAGACCTGCAACCAACTTTTTCTAGCAGGTCGAGCCTCTCCTAGGCTACAAATGCTCTTTCCCTTGCTAGCGTATACTTGTGTCTAGTCTCTTCTCCAAGATACCTTCCCAAGTCAAGAAACAATTATAGACCTGAGGCCTATTTGACCCCTCTCCATGGCTGGACCGAGGTCACCAAGACTCCACACAAGAATAAAAACCAGTCTCACTCTTATCTCCTTTATATACAACTTTAGTGTTGAGTTAGAAGACCCTAAGTTAACTTTAGAATCCCCTCCACAAACTCTACATCCAATTAGACTTGTATGTGGGTGTGGAGCCCGAACACAATCCCATAAATCCCATCAATAAGCCCACAAGGCCCCACACATGTGAGAATACTCTCGATGCTACCAAGACATCAATACTCCCTCTTAGTGAGGGAGTTATTCTTACCCACTCCAATATCACATGGAATTAGCTCAATCTCCCACATTGGAAGTGTCTCTGCCTCAGATACTGTATCCACTACCACAACTTCTCTCCAATCCTCTTGAATGTATACTCCCTCTTTCACTGAAGCAAGTTCTGATGTATGGCATGGTCCCTTCTTGGAAGTCACATTGCTCCTAGAAGCCTCCCACTTCTAAGATTCTTGTCTGGCCATCTCAACCCATGACACCTTCCTGACAGTCTTAGAAGAATCATTTCTCCCGTATGAACATGAAGGCATACTTCCTCTTAATGGACGACTCTCCCTCTGAGCCTATTGACTCCCTCGACTGAAGTTAGACTCCCTCTGAATCTGTTGAATCTGTCTCAAGTCGAGCTCCCTTTGAGTCTGCAAAACCTTTGAAGCTACCTGCTCCCTGTTCATTGTCACTCTGCTGTGTCAGAGCTAGATCCTCTAGGCATGAGAATCACTTGTCCATATCAGAATTAAAAAACATAGTCTTTCTCCTCAATCGTTGATACTGAGAGCACACTCCTAGCACCCATAACACATTTTTCACTCTCAAAACATCCCCTTACTCCATCCAGAATGATAGTATTCCAAATCCTTGCACTGCATGCCTGGTCCCCATACCAAGCTCCACATACATACCTAATTCAGACTCTATGAATTTATTGAACAAATCTTGTGCCCCTATCATGTGCCAGTGGCTCCCACTATATAATAAACATGAAATCCTCCCAAGGAAAGTGTCCCACTTACTCGAGTCATGACCATACATTGAACTTCTTCCCAAGTCCATCATCCAACTCACAAAAATCTCTGTGCCTTTTCACACACTACAACTGAACTCGTGTCCTCTCTCTAAAACAATCCCAATATACTGTTGGACACTCAGTATAGTCCACTCTATACCTCCGCAACTTATCTCTGCAAGTTTCCTCATCCTCCTAAGTCAAATAGCTCATACATTGTCACACCTTGACTCACTGTCAAACATGCAACTCTATGGCCTAATGAAGACTCTATCTCATAAAAATTCCATGCACACGAAGCTATCTCATCCATGCCAAAGCACCCAAATTGCACCCACCACAAATAANTGAAAATCCATCGGAAGTCCATCAATGGAGTTGGAAACCCGCCACACAACATACTGTTTCGAGCAAATCTCTTTTCCAATCCACCAAAACTCCCAACTTGCCACACCACTGAGCTACAATAGTTCATGAATCCTCATCTGGACGGTCAAATCCATTTCTTCTCAACACTACTATCATATGAAATAGTCACTATAGCTCTCTCTCAGAGCTAACTCCTCCACACTGCTTCAAATCCCTCATAGAGATCTTACTTGTGTAAATAACTCAGATCCAATTCCATTTCAAAACCTCAAACTCTGATACACTATTAGATTTTGGAGTGCACCCAGACTTGATGCACACACACTTTAGATCTAGTCTAGGTTCTCAACAGTATACACAAAAACACAATATGAACTGTGAACATAAACACATTGAGATTCCTAACAAATTAGCACAACAAAAAGTAAAACACCAATAATTAGATCATGCATAGTACATAGGAGTTTAATTCCCAATGTAGTGTCCCCAAGGCTGAGCCCCATTACAGATCATGTTATATGAAAAGAATTGTAAATATGCTCTATAGGCTGGTGAGCCAAGTTTTGTATAAGCTGTAGGCTTATGAGTTTTTTTAGGCCAGGGAGCCTAAGTGTTGAAGGCCAGGAGCCTGTTGATATACTTGTATGTATGCAGGTCA
>JASDQU011026033.1:0-18206 GCA_032191745.1 Picea mariana
CGTTAACAAGTGCGAGAGAAATCACTATTGATGTCAATGACTCCCAAGGTACCCCAGTACAATCCAATGAATGTGAATAAATGATTTGAAGTTGAAAACTCGATGGAATCTTCCAATCAGGGGTCAATGATGTGAACCCACTATTGAAAGTGAAGAAACCTACCATTGAGGCATGTAGGCTCCAAGGTACTGAATGATTTCTAAGTCTTCTTCATGGATAATGAGTTGAAGTCGACAGGAAAATACCCATCACCGAAGGGCCTTGATTTATTCCCCATTAATAACACGAAACAAGTAACAAATTTGAGGTAGGTCGCTCGACAATATTTTCATTTTTATGGAGCATGAAAAGAGCTTAAAGGATACTCCATAGGTTTCATTTTTCATGTCACCATTATGAGTTCGAAAAAACAACAAAAGACTAATTGATTACATTCTCATGGTTTCACGAGTGAGACAAATAATCAAGAATGCTCAAATTTTTTCCTGAAAAACCCTAAAAGGATATGTACATGCGACAAATGTATAAAAACAATCCAAAAACTGAATCCTTGTTCCACCGTTTCACTCCTAGACCTTTTTTTTGCAAAATATCAACACTTGCAAAGTCGTTAGGACTTTAGGGTTTAGATAAAACATATAAATATTATAAAATACAAATGAAAAAGTGAAAAAATCAATAAAAATGGGTAAAAACCTAATTTTGCTATTCCATTTGTCATTTCACCCAAACATTCTCTAAAACACCCTTTTTACTTTGATTTTCCACTGTGGATTGTGGATGGCACGACTAATTATTCGACGAATCGTCTCCACATAATAGGTAATTTTAATTTCTTTCAACTTTCCATGGATTAAAATTTGTTTTTCATTGGTTAAAAATAGAATTTTGGGTTAACTTTTTGGGGGTACCTATGCGCGGAGGTCATCACAGGCGTCCTATATCAGGCCCTGCAATGATCTAGGGTCATCGCAGTCAGCTCAATAGTCAGCCTGCGACAACTCCACACTGTGAAGATGCCTTGGCCTGCAATGTGCGTAGCCCCAAAAGTTATTAAAGATGAAATTGCCAATAAAAATTCTCCAGGGAAGAAGATAATGATGTTGATTTCTCTTTATGGTTCCATTGTAGGTTTTCCACGATAAAAAATGTTGGAATGATGAGAGAGAGAGCTCGAGGAAGAAGAATACTTTGTCAAGAATGACCTGGAATGGTAATGGCCCTCCAACATTGTGGGTTGTTAAAAAATTTCAAAATCTAGGGTATGAGGGCCCAACTGAGATTACTTGAGTACCTAGTTCACATGTGGGATGTGAACAAGAAGGCATTTCATGTGGGTGCTCACACTCTTATGATAGATATCAAGGATATCTACTTCTTAACTGGGCTATTTCATCGTGGGTCTCGAGTAACACTTACGGGTAGTAGGTGTGGCGACGAGCCCATGAATCACTATATCAGTGCACACTGTGTGCTAGGTACCTAGGAGCATAGGTAGACTTTCCTCTATGGACCATCCTCTATACCATCACACTCATGGTAGGGAGTGTAGCTCCCCATATGACTCTTCAGAGTTATTTTTAGTATGCGCTGGAGTGTATGGAGACCCGAGTTTTCAAATGGTGTGAAGGGGTTCTCAAAAGTATGAAAAAACAACTGACCAAGTGCAGGAGTGGTGGATTGAAATAGTTTGGATATGATTCTATTTTGGTATCCCTCTTCCTAGAGAGGGTCCCAATTTTGTGCTTACAGATACAGTGGGGTGTACCTTCCCCACAGGATCCGAGAATGAAGAGGTGGGTCTACCTCATGGCATGACATGCAGTTGGTCCCATCGTTAGATATAATGATGTTTTCTTCGACTGGTTGAGAACTCAGATGCTCATGGTCGGCGACTATGCATATGCCATACTAGACTTTTGAGGATATCCGGACTTAGCTCTTCTTGAGGGTTCCCAATGGGAGGACATAGGTAAGAAGGGAATTTTTTTTATATGATGTTTTTTGTGATTTTTAATGATATAAAATGTTTTCTTTAAATTTTTTATCCAATGACTAATCAAACGCTCTTTGACGATGTAAATGTGGGACCTTACCTTCCTCCAGGTTCATCCCCTATTCAGAGGCAAGGGGAGAGAGGAGTCATAGAAAGAGTAGATGTTTTCGACTACGAGACCATCAAATAAAACCTGGAGGGGCTCATGATGAACATCCCTAATGCCTCTATAGATTATGTTATGAGGCAGTACCAACGCCACACAGTGGGTGTGTCTGCTTCCATCGGTTGAATGCTCTTTAAAGTAGCACAGGTAGTCGTATGTTATAGCGAGCAACATCCTTGATGCTTTATTGTACATGAATCCATGTGCTTCACATTTTGATATTTTGGTCTTCAGAAAAAAGCATTTTTTGTAAAATTTTATCGTTATATATATGAGGCTTCTACCAGCTTACTTGTTGTACATACAAAGTGTGATTGGATTTTATAAATGTTTCAAATGTCTTTCTAACACATAATTATCCAATCCATCTGTTAATGTATTTAGGCATTTGGGAATGTGTTGATATTCAATATAATCAAAATGATGTTCCAAGAGGCGAATTCAAAAATATACCCTTAACAACGTAGGACTTCGGATAGAATACACATTACTCAATTGAAGGACCATTGTTGACAATTAAAATATCAACGAGGATTTCGTCTGCAAATTATTGCTAAAGCCTATTAATTATAAGCTAATGACATATATAATACTAGTAGGTGGGACCCCCTTGTAGATTGGAGAATCAGGTTCTTATTTGATGTTTTTGTTGTTGTTCGACACTGCTTGCAGGGCTCTACATGATTGATGGTGAAATATTGGTTCTAATTGCGACAAATGGATGATGGATAAGGCATGTTAAGTGTTGTTTATGTTTCTCTAGGATCTAAGTTCATGTTATGATGGCTTATGTTATCCATTTTTACCTTTTCTATATGTTTCTTGATTCATTACTGTGACACCTGCACAAGATACATGTTAGTAACAACACATAAGAGTAGTTGAAAAGACATAAAAGCAATATAAACAAAATACAAAAGGAAGAAACTAGACTATACTAATATGCTACACTATATGCATTGGAATTAAAAGGATTGTTGTTAGTCCTAGCTAACGGGGTTAGTGGCTATACGATTTATTGAGTTATATGGAAACACATGTGATATGTGTTTTAGTATGGTTGGCAATGGTTAATGTGACATAGGGTGGCACATTTGGCAAATAATGGATGTTGGTTTTGATGCATGGATTAATTTGATGGATTAATGGAGGGTTGGCTGGTCTGTACTAAGTAATTAAATGGATAGAGGAAGGAAGTGACGTGCATTTGCTTCACGTCACTCCATACTCCTTTCACTGGCTATCACCCTAGCTTGGCTATTGATCAATTATGTTGCGCTATGGTTAAGCTCCGATTTTCAAGCAGAGGAAGAACTGCTTGATCAAGCTCACATTTTAAGGCTCCTTGATTACAGGTATGTCTTTTTCACCATCCATGAACCTGCTCTAGTTATGAAATAGATATTGGTTCGGTGATATATGGGTCTATGATTTTCTCGAGACTAGAAACTGTGTAAACTTGTGATATTTCTCTGGGGTGGATTGTTTGCGTGGTTTTCATTGCAAATGTAAATGATGGTTAAAGTCATAGTTTTATTGATTATTATGAGTACCAGAGGCCATTCAGTCCATACTTGACTAGTTGTCTCCACACAGTTCTTGTCACTTCGCCTGGTCATATTGTTGTTATGGGGTTGTTGGGTTTGATTTCAGACCACCTTGTGTCACTGTATATTGTTTCACCTGGGTATGGGCTCGTTTATACTATTGGTGTTTGAATATTTGGTTAGGATGGCTATTATGCCAAGGGGCTTGCTTTGAGATGGATTGCTATTTCATGGATTTGTTTTTATATCAGCATTACCCAGGTTGATTGGGGAAAAATGTGAGGGTTATGCCTTGTGTGTTCTGGGTGTTATTTATTGGCCCGTGAGGGACCTCTTCTCCTCTATTCTTAATCTATCCTTCTTGGTGAACTGTCATCTGGTCTTCAAAATCTATTGGTGTGTTCACCATGTTGTCTCGAAGGTTTCTCACCTGTTGTTGGTGGTCGATTCCAGTTTCCCCGTGTTGGTTCCACAGAGAGAACCCTTGATTATTCAAGCCCGATTTTGATAAATGAGCCAGTTATTTCTAGTCAAGTATGTTGTTCACTGTTGTGGAGTAGTGTCAATAATGGTTTGATTATAGGCTCATCTCTGTGAATTAGGTTGATTACACAGTTGAAGTCTGAAATGAGGTTGGTGTATAATCACTATATTCGTTTGTCATGACAATTGATTCGATGGCTCAACATGGTTTTAATTGATTGATTTGATAAATGGAATCGGGCATATCATCATTGCCTCCTTGTGTTAGATTGATGACTCAAACATTGTTATGGTTTGATTTGGAGTATGTTTCCTTGTGTTATGAGTTGAGTTGTATTTTTTCTACAACGTGTTATGAATTAAATGATGGTTGTTGTTACTGTGTGTTTAAATTTCTCAATTGGGATCATTGCAATTTAAATAATTTATATTTTGTCCTAGTTGCCTACTGTGTATATTTTTTGGATATCGTGCATCGTATCAGTGGTTACACCATGAGAAATGGGTACAGGTTCTGTGACAGTATGGTCTCATTACAATTTAATTGTTAAATGGAATTGAGGGATGAAATCGGGCATGTTTTTTGTGTCTTTGTTTGATTAAAGAAGTAATTCATGGATAGTGGTTGGTATTTTGAGGCTGAACATAGTGGAAATAAGTGACTATATGTTCATTTGGAAATTGTTTTAAAACATTAAGTGGATAAATGAGAAGAAACAAAACTCTTCTACATGTTGTTGTGGAAAGCATATTGTCTTATTTTGATGACATTGTGTTAAATATTTAATTGCGAACAGTGAGCAAGTTAATACACATAATTGATTAATTCACACAGTAGTTGTTAATTGATCACAGTGATTATTTGGTTGATCTTTTATGTTAGATATAGAATGGTTTTATGGATTACTTAATTAATTTTATGAACAGTATCCTCTCTCTTTCCCTACCATTATCTCACTTTTTTCTAATTACAATCCCCTCACCTTCCCCTATCCATTTTTCACTCCTTGTTCCTAAAATTTAATTATAGTTAAAAGAATTATGTATTGTAATAGTTTGAAATCGCAGTTTATTGGATGGATTACAGTGACATGTAGTTTGGTTTACATTACAATTGATTTTGTGTTGTGTGTGAACAGTAACCATGATTGTTTTCCCCTTGATTTTAACATTTTTTGCTCAATACAAATTTCTTGCATATCTGAGGACGTTTTTGTTCACCCCTGCTCATTGAAAACAATTAAACAATTTGTATGGATTGGATTGCATGAGTCCGATATGTTGCTGAGCCAAAATTTATTTCATATTTTTAATGGGTTTCCATGTATGGTTGTTAAAGAACCTATTTTCTAATCAATTATGCATACATGAATGAGATTTTCAAGTAAAAGGTTGAAAATGAAGGCCCACCATGCCCCTGACAAAGGGAACGCCACTACTACCCCTTCCTCACCTTCAAATGATTTTGATAAATCTGTCTCCTCCTGCATGCATTTGAGGGACAATTGCTCTCATGTGATCAGTGAGATTAAGCCTAAAGGCTCCACACAGCCTAAGGCAATTTCAGAGAGACTAAAAGGTGATAGCAGAAACAAGGGAAAGATTTCCTCACAGACTAGGAAATATGGATTTTAAGTTTTATTTTATTTATTGTTGATGACAGTTGACTTCAAAAATTTTGGACATGTTTTTTTTTGGATATATGAGTGATATATATTGGAGATAATTTCAAAAATCATGAGATAAATTGTCAAACATGAATGTGATGAAGGGAGTCACAAGGAGGGATGTTTTTGTTTAATTAACTAGTTATGTTATGATTGTTAAGAGATAAAGGGAGTCACAAGGGGTCCCACCTACTAGTTCTATTTATTTAAAACACTTATTATAATTTATTACCTTTCCCCCTAACTAAAAAGTTGTTTGAGTTTTTAGTTAACTTAAACTAATGAAGTAGTTCAACTACTTCAACCAATTCTAATTTATTTAAAGGAAAAAGGAAAGGGAGGAACAAAAGGAAGATAGAAGGAGAAGCATACTAAGGTTTTCTCTTTGATTTTGTGTTGAGATAGTTCATTTTTAATTCATTCCTTAATTTATCACAAGCCTAATTCATTTTTATGATAGCAGGGTCTTATTGTAGAAAACAAGATTCAGGTTTGAATTACATCATTCAGACACTTATTTTTCAAAGGTGTTGATCTATGTTTGATAGTTTGTGTAGACTTGCATGTTTGTGAATTAGTTTTCATGAATGACAAAGGCTATTGTGCATAGTCAAGTGGGAAACAATCTGTGGCAACCTGATTCATCTTTTAGAGTTCAGTTTTTTATTTTTTGTCAGAGGTCCTTTTGTATGTTTCAACGGGGAAGTCTAAGTTTGACTTTGGTCCAAAAATTATTCATGAAATTTTGTAAAAAAGATGACTTGTTGATGAATTGGAATGAAATAAAGGATTGATGTATGTCTCATTTGTCTTGATTATCGACTTGGTGTCTTTACTTATGCTTTACATTTATTTCAACAATTGTTATATTCAAAAAATCATATAAATAATGAATTTTCCAGCAAGCTTTTATTTACAAAAATACTAGCCTAAGCACTTGTAATCAATACTTGTGAGTTAGGATATTAATTTTGATGGCTATAAACATAGGGTGATATTCTCATCTATTTTTCTTTAGCCAAGAAAAATCTGAAAATGTTTGAGTAAGATCATTTCATATCTTTTCCTCAACATTTATTTGGTGACCATACTGGGGAGATCTTCAATATCTCTCTGGTTAATTTTTATGCTTGATTAACATCGAATACATATATTTTTTTGATATTATTTTCTTTGACTATTTGATTTCTTAATGACTGTGCTTGTTGCAAGGTATGCCAATATTGAGCTCGTTCTTCAAGATTAGACCAACATTGCTTTGAATCTGTTTAACACCATTTTAGACATTGCCAATGCCTGTGTTGAGCTTAATCATTCATGGGCAACCATTGAACGAGATATTAGTTCCTAGGAACATTGGGAAGCTAGACATAGACAACCTATAAATCAACAATAACATTTTTTTCCTTCAATTGTGGCCTTACTTTCATGTCCTTAGACTCTCGTGTTTCTAGAAGAAGAAATGGCTTATCACCCAAAATTAATCCTATTGCTGAAATAGGAAGAAGGAACGTTGTTTTATCGACCCAACAAAGTGCTCTAAGGAGAAATTTGTCTGATTCATCCTGTTATCACTCTAGGAGTCTTTCCCTGACTGTGAAGGGAATGAGCCTGGTAACTTAAATGTTAAATAAAGTATGGGAAATGGGATCAAGTCAGGTGAATTAATAAGCTCACTTTCACTCAAGATACATATGGATCCACTCAAAGAAAAAATACCTTCAACCATACTGTTCAAAAAATTTAATTAATATATGGATATGTAAAGAAAGTTAATCATATCAGTAGAAACACATATACATGTACCAATGTGAATGACTGATTATAATAAACAGGAAATGCCTTGAGCTAAGTATATCAACAAAGAGATGAGGTGACATTCATCTGTCATTAGAAAAACCAATGCATACAAGTTTAGTATATCGATAAAGAGATGAGATGAGAGTCATATGTCATCAAATATACATAAAACACTACATACAATATTACTCATAAACATGGAGAAAATAGAATATGGAAAACTGAACAGAGTAAGGGAAAGAAGATTTTGTGTCAAGATGTATTCATCAATGTCTTCAATACATGAAATATGGTTACAAGTCTCCAAGATTGAACCACAGTGCTCATACCGTTTCCTCCCTTTTGCCTCTTGCATCTGTGAGATTAAATAATCTTTACAAATTAGTTTCAAGATCCTCAAAAAATGGATCTGATAACCTCTTTTCCTATCTCAAATCCGAATTTGTGAGGTGGCTGGAAAAGACAGAAATTTCTGGAAATATATTTCTTAAAGATTTACTTGTATCTCTCAAATCAAAACAAATTTTGGAGAACCGAGAGAGGTTCTTGAAGAGGATCTTGTGCTTGTGAAATGACTTTCTCATTTTCCAAAAATACCTTTCCATCTAATCGAAATCTGTCTTCCAAAAAGGTGACTAAAACAGGAAAATCCAGATTTCCAAATCTAGTCATATTCCTACATTTTAGGATTTGATCCCTAGAATGTTTCTATTGATGAAATGAAGTGTCACTTGCACTCATGGATGGTATTTGATAATGTTTTTGAGTACTAGTCATCATGTGCTCTTAAATACACTCTAACCAAGTCGAATTTTGACTTTTTGTGCATTCTAGAAAATTTTTGCACTTTTGGTGGCTAACAGGACCAAAACAGAGCATCCTTAGCCACTGAAAGCTACAACTTTCGGTGGCTAACAGGACCGAAACAGAGCATCCTTAGCCATTGAAAGATAATTTTTGGTATTTTTTACATTCAAAGTACAGAGCACTTATTTCTTGAAAAGATAAGTCTAAAACTCATCTTAAAGAAATTTAACTCAAGAATAACAAAAATATTTCATCTAATGACCATCCTATCACCTAATGACAATAAATTGGAAAAATTAATTCAAGAGATAACACATCTAGTTCATCTTTCTTTCCCTCACCTATTATCCACAAGATGACATCTAGTGGTGGCTCTAGTGGCACTAGAAGTGCTTCCTCTTCTCAGTCTTCATCTTCTTCAATGATTGGTAGCTTATATAGCCACCATATCCCTATCCAGTCTACCACCAATCCCACCAAAGTCATTAAAAAGTATGGGCTTTTTCAGTTTGAAGAAGACGCCACAACCACACCATGGCATGTGTCCTGTCCTCTTAACCTAGCACTTGCTACTCATCCACTTCCTAAATTCAAGGAGCATCTCCCTAGGTTTTCGATAAATAATATTGTCACTACAAATGAACACTTGGTGGAATTTTCTAATGTTTTTCACAACATAGGGGCCAATGAAAATGATGCGTGCATGCACTTATTCGTCAATTCCTTGGAAGTAAAGGCCGTGTCCAATTTATTTGACCTTCCTCCTAATATTTTGTCTAATTGGGAGGAGTTAATATATTCGTTCAGTTCCACCTATGGGAAATATAAAATCCCAGCCGAGAAGTTACGAGAATACAATAAAATCGCCTATAAGGATGGTGAGACCATCAATTCCTTCAACTTGCATTTCACTAAGTTATACAATCAAATCCCTGAACTCATTCGACCTCAGAACCAAGATGCTTTCATGAATTACTACAATGCATTACCTTCCCCCTACCATCATAGGTTTGAGGAAAAGGCCATTGGAAATCTCGGTTCTGCTCTGCATACTTGTTTAGAGTATGAAGAACAACTTGAAAGAACAGGTCTTCCTCAGGGAAAATGAATTAAACATATAGACATGTCCTTCCTCTTACAACTAGTACAAGATATGAACAATCGTATGATAGCATATGAGTGAAGGGGGATTGTCTCCCCTCTCACCCCTGGTGCTTCATCCTCTTCTACACCTCCCTTTAGAAACCCAATTGAAAATAATTTTCAGCCTAAAGTTATCTTGCCTCAAAGTTGGTGTAAATTTTGTGAGGAACACCACGAGGAAGCCACATGTGAGGTAAGGAAGAGTGGTAGAGATAAGATATTTAGTAAAAGACCATAAACTACCATCGGTGTCCTATATTTTGCAGATACATAAGATGTCATGATCATCAATACTAGGAACAAAGCCTATGCCCCAAAAGGAAAATTTGACCCTCCCCGCAATTCTTCTAGCTCGAGCTCATCCTCACCTGCTACTACTATTCAGGTTCCTAAGGTCCTTGATAGTCAAGGAATAACTTCCCCTCTCCCCTCTTCCAAGTACAATATCTTGAATCAGTTGGCCAACATCAAAGAAGATGCAACCCTTCTGGACATGGTTTCCATCCCTAAACAACAGATGCATCTGAAACAACTCATGGAAAGAAAATATTTCGTTGTAGCCAATCTTTCTGAAGAGGTAAACAAAGAGGATTTGTCTGTAAATAAAGTAGGTGTACATAACTTTAGATATCCTATGAAAAATCCCCCTTTTTATATTTCTGTAAATATTATGGATAAGATTTCCCATTGTTTCCTCATTGATGGTGGTTTGGGCCCAAGTGTGATGTCGAAGATTATTATGGAAGAGCTAGGCTTGTCTTGTACAAATGAAAACACTATAAGTATTCTCTCCTATAATAGTCTACAACAAATGACCATAGGTGAGATTAAATATGTGACCTTATTTTTGTGCGCACACCCTAAAATAAGGACAACCCTTAGCATTCAGGTAATTGATATGTCAGTAAGCCATTACTCAATCATGTTGGGAAGAGATTGGCAAGATTTAACAGGTGTATACCTTTCACTCAATGGAACACATTTATCCGTTACTCGGAATGGTAAAAACATTATAGTCCTTAGAGAGGGAAGGATTTCACCTTACATAGAGAGTGTCCCATAGCCTAATGTACACTATATCAAAGAGGACCTAGGATTGTACTCCATCTTTGTCAAGGAGGATAACATTCCCTTGGAACACATTGATTTAGATGATGGTATCTGTCACATGCACTTTGATGGTTCATGCTCCAATGAAGGTAACAGAGATAGAATTATCTTGATTTCTCCTATAGCAAAAATCCATAAATTTTCTTATAGGTTGCAGTTTGCTTGCACAAACAATGTCACTGAATTTGAAGCTTTATTATTAGGCATTGAAAATGCTTACAATCTTGGTTGTGGTCACCTTGGAGTTTTTGGGGATTATGAGCTTGTTGTGAACCTTGTACGTAATATTTACTCCCCTAGCAACAAGCTGATGAAACGATATACCCAAACTCTTTGAGCACTTATCTTGAACCTTTTATATTTCAACATCACTCATGTCAAGAGGGATTTAAACTCAATGGTTGATCGGTTAGTTGTTTTTGTAGCCTCCCCTAATCGACAACTTCTTCCACACAGACATTATTGTACCTTTCAATCTCTATATCGTCCACATTTTCCTGACAATGTAGAATCTTGGCAGGTCTTCCCTAACGATGAGAGAATTTGTGCTTTTATTCAAAATGAACCTTTTAAGCCTAAGGAAATTATATCCATAGAAGATAAAAAGATTCCCAAGGGCTTGAATCCCAAGGAAATAGAGAGAAAATTGAAGAAGAGGAGTCGAAAAGGAAGGTGGGTGAAACCATATCCTTGAACATTGGGACACCCGAGGCTCCAGAGAATGTTAAAATAGGTTCCAAATGTTCAAATGAAGAGAAAATGAAGTTTTCTATGCTACTTAGTGAATTTCAAGATTTTTTTGCTTGGTCTTATGAGGATATTCGTGGTTTTGATCCTGGTATTATACAACATGCCATCCCCATTAAGGATGGCATAAAACCGGTTAGGAAAAAACAAAGACCTATCAACCCTGCGCTAGAAGAAACTATTCGAAAGGAGTTGGAAAAATTCTTGAAGGATGGAATCATCTTTCATATCAAGTACTCTGACTGGTTTCAAATTTGGTAAGATCAGATTATGCGTTGATTTTCATGCATTAAATCTAGCTAGTATAAAATATCACTTCCCTCTCCCTACCATGCAAATGATTTTGCATCAAGTTGTAGGGTCACAAATGATGTCCTTACTTGACGTTTTCCCGGTTATAATCAAATCAAGGTTAAAAGGGCAGATAAATAAAATCCACCTTTATTACTCATTGGGGTACCTTTTCTTATGAACGTATGCCTTTTGGATTATCTAATGCAAGTGCCACTTTTCAAAGAGATATGAAAATATCTTTCGACGATTTGATTAGCAAAATCATTCAGATCTACATAGATGACTTAACTGTTTACTCCAAAACTCGATCAGATCATTTTGGTCATCTGAGAAAAGTTATCATGTGATGTAGTAAATTTGACATCTCTCTAAATCCTTATAAGTCCATTTTTGACGTTACTGAAGGCAAGATCCTTGGACACATTGTCTTTGATTCAAGAATAAGCATTGATCTTGAAAGGATTGTTTCTATCCTTAAACTACCCGCTCCCACTTCCAATAAGGAGGTTCAATCTTTTATGGGGGTTATTAACTTTGTCTGTAGGTTTTTTCTAGATTTTTTTGTGATGGTCAAACCAATTCATAATCTTCTTAAGCAAGATCATTCTTTTTCTTGGACATATGACGTCAAAAATGATTTTAAAGGGATTAAGAAAGAAATTAGTTATGCACTGGTTTTGGCAAAGCCGAATTTTGAGAAGGAATTCACGATATATACTAATGCTACCGAGGAAGCAGTTTTTGCTATCCTCATGCAAAATGATGACCAAGGTAATGAAAAACCAGTGCCTTACATGAGTCAAAGTTTGTCTGATGATGAATTTAAATATTCTTTTATTGAGAAGCACGCTTTCGCTCTTGTTAAAGTTGTTGAAAAGTTTCTCCACTTCATCTTAGGTAAGCACACACTAGTAAAAGTCTCTTTACCTGTTGTCAATTTTTTGTTCTCATAGACTTATCTTTCAAACAATATTGCACATTGGCTTGCCGATATCCAAGAGCATGATTTGAATATCATGACTTCTACCACTATCAAGGGATGTGAATTAGCCCTTCACTTAGCTCAGCATGCTAAGAATAGAGAAGAAATTGAGGAAGAGAATAGTTCCCTATCATCTCTCTTTTACATTAATAACCAGATCTTCCCTGTGCCTGAACATCCCTGGTATAAGAATTTGGTTTATTATTTACAAAACCGAAGATGTCCAGACAACTTAGACACTTATCAAAGGAGAAGGATTCATCTTGAATCTGTAAGATACATCATTATAGGAGACTTCTTGTTTTGAAGATCTGTTGATGGTGTGTTGCTTCAATGTGTAAACAATGAGGACGCATAGAAATTTTTGCAAGAAGCTCATGGTTCTTCAAGTTCTTTCATTCATGTAGGAGATTATTTTTCTGCTAAAACCACTACTTTCAAGATTATTAAAAAATTATACTATTGGCCTTCAATCTTCTGTGACTCTTACATTTTTTCTAGATCTTGTGACAAGTGCCAAAAATTTACAGGGAAAGAATGACTTTCAGCCATGCCATTACAACCTGTCCTCCCAGACTTTCCCTTTTCAAAGTGGGGATTGGATTTTATTGGTTCTATTAATCCTCCATCTTCAGCAGAACAATTTTTTATTTTGACAACAACAGATTATTTTACAAAGTGGGTTGAAGTTGTCCCACTTAAGAATTCAACAAATGATCAAGTAATTTCCTTCCTTGAAAATAACATTTTTTCCATATTTGCTCTTCCATTGGAAATTATTATAGACAATGGTCCCGCTTTCATTTCTGCTAAGATGACCCAATTTTTAGCTAAGTTGGGGGTTAAACATTTCACCTCATCAACTTATTATCCCCAAGGGAATGGGCAGGCTGAGTCTACCAACAAAAATCTGGTAAGAATTGTCAAAAGGCTCATCAAAGATAAGCCTCGTCAATGGCACACTCTCCTCACTTACTCCCTTTGGGAAGATAAAACTACCACCAAGGTAAGCACCGGTTGCACTTCATTCCAGCTTGTTTATGGTCAGGAAGCCCTCATGCCAACTGAGATGGAACTTTCTTCCTTAAGGTTGATGCTATAGATCGAAGAATTAAATTCTTATGATGTTTTGCAAAGGATAATTGCACTCGTAGCCTTGGAAGAGAAAAGGATGTTTTCTTTGGATAATATTAAAATGAGACAACAAATTGTTTAGAAGTATTTCAACAAGAGTCTCAAGACTATCAAATTTAAAGTTAATGAAAAAGTATTGTTGTGGGATTCATCTCACGCTGATAGAGGGAGACATTCAAAATTCCAAAAACTATGGCTGGGTCCTTTCAATATCGCTTTTGTTCTGGGTACTAATTCTTACATTCTAAAGGATTTATAGGAGCGATTGTTTCCCTACAACACTAACGATTCTCACTTGAAACATTATGTGGAACCAACTTGAAGAGTTTTATTGTTGTTTGGATTTTCTGTATACTAGTAGTCTAGCTCTGCTTGCTTTTTTGCACTGTTTTTCATTCCCTCTTTTACAATAGTTTGATTTTTGCTTTCTATTTTAATAATTTCCTTCTTCTTTTACATTTCTGTCATCTTAT
Organism: Picea mariana; assembly: GCA_032191745.1. NCBI lineage: Eukaryota > Viridiplantae > Streptophyta > Pinopsida > Pinales > Pinaceae > Picea > Picea mariana. Next base: position 14,351 of record JASDQU011026033.1, read on the forward strand.
TTTATGCTATTTTAAATTTTGTAGTCTTATTTCTATCATGATTTTTATTGCTTTTTCATCTTTTAGTTGATTTTGGTCAAGAATAAGACGTTGGATCATTTATTCCATAGTAACACTCTTGCAAGCCATTGTTAGTCAATAACAATCAAGCTTATACAACTGTTACGTTGTTTTCTCTGAAAGCACACCTGAATATATTATCTTCTTTCACCGTTGTCTTATAAATAAATGGGTTATCTCCCGCTTTTATTTTCCTTTTCTTCATCCATTTGAGAGATAAAAGAGAAAGTCCATAAATTTTTATCCTTGGAGTAAAGAGAAGATTTTGGTTGAATGATTATGCATACAAGGATAAATCCCCTCATACTTAACATTTTCCATGAGTTATTCCCAAATTCCCAGTCAATTTTCCATTAAATCTGCTCACTTCCCCCTGTTGCATAATCATTCTGGTTATACCTTCTTGATCTATTATTCTTGGTCTGTGAAACCATGAGTTATGAGTTCTAAATCTGTTGAAAACAAATTTCCCTATGGATTTTCTAGTTTGTTGACGATTAAAATCGCAACGAGGATTTCACATGCAAAGTATTGCTAAAGCCTATTAATTATAAACTAATGACATATATAATACTATTAGGTGGGACCCCCTTGTAGATTGGAGGATCAGGTTCTTATTTGATGTTTATGTTGTTGTTCGACACTGCTTGCAGGGCTCTACATGATTGATGGTGAAATGTTGGTTCTAATTGCGACAAATGGATGATGGATAAGGCATGTTATGTGTTGTTTCTGTTTCTCTAGGCTCTAAATTCATGTTATGATGGATTATGTTATCCATTGTTACCTTTGCTATATTTTCCTTGATTCATTACTGTGACACCTTCACAAGATACATGTTAGTAATAACACATAAGAGCAGTTGAAAAGCGATAAAAGCAATATAAACAAAATACAAAAGGAAGAAACTAGACTATACTAATATGCTACACTATATGCATTGGAATTAAAAGGATTGTTGTTAGTCCTAGCTAACGGGGTTAGTGGCTATATGATTTATTGATTTATATGGAAACACATGTGATATGCATTTTAATATGGTTGGAAATGGTTAATCTAACACAGGGTGGCACATTTGGAAAATAATGGATGTTGGTTTCGATGCATGGATTAATTCAATGGATTAATGGAAGGTTGGTTGGCATGTACTAAGTAATTAAATGGATAGAGGATGGAAGCGATGTGCATTTACTGCACTTCACTCCATACTCCTTTCATTGGTTGTCACCCTAGCTTGGCTATTGATCGATTGTGTTGCGATACGATTAAGCTCTTATTTTGAAGCAGAGCAAGAACTGCTCGGCCAAGATTGCATTTTAAGGATCCTTGATTACAGGCATGTCTTTTTCACCATCCATGAACCTGCTCTGGTTATGAAATAGATATTGTCTTGGGTATGTTTTCTCGAGACTGGAAACTGTGTAAACTTGTGATATTTCTCTAGGGTGGATTGATTGCCTGGTTTTCATTGCAAATGTAAATGATGGTTGAAGTCACAGTTTTATTGATTATTCTGAGTACCAGAGGCCATGATGGCTCTATGTCATCCTTACTGGTCTTGATTGGTGGGTTTCATTCGGTCTAGACTTGATCGGATGTCTCCACACAGTTCTTGTCACTTCACCCGTTCATATTGTTGTTATGGGGTCGTTGGGTTTGATTTCAAGCCACCTTGTGTCACTGTATATCGTTTCACATGGGTATGGGTTCATTTATACTATCTGTGTATGCGTATTTGGTTACGATGGCTATTATTCCAAGGGGATTTCTTTGAGGTGGATTTCTATTTCATGGCTCTGTTTTTATATCAGCATTACCCAGGTTGATTGGGAAAAAATGCGAGAGTTATGCCCTGTGTGTTTTGGGTGTTATTTATTGTGCTGTGAGGGACCTAGGCTCCTCTCTTCTTAATCTCTCCTACCTAGTGAACTATCACGTGGTCTTTCAAATCTATTAGTGTGTTCACCGTGTTGTCTCGAAGGTTTCTCACCTACTCTTGGTGGTCGATTCCAGTTTCCCTTTGCTAGTTCCACATAGCAAACCCTTGATTATTCAAGAACGATTTTGGTAAATGAACTAGTTAGTTCCAGTCGGTTATGTTGTTGATTGTTGTGGAGTAGCATTGATAATGGTTTGATTATGGGCTTGACTCTGTGAATCAGACTGATTACACAGTTGAAGTCTAAAATGAGGTTAGTGTATAATCACTATATTCGTTTTTCATGACAATCGATTCGATGGCTCAATATGGTTTTAATTGATTGATTTGAGAAATGGAATCAGGCATACCGTCACTGCTTCCTTGTGTTGGATTGATGACTCAAACATTGTTATGGTTTGATTTGGAGTATGTTTCCTTGCTTTATGAGTTGATTTGTATGTTTTCTACAACGTATTATGAATTTAAATGATGGTTGTTGTTACTGTGTGTTTAAATTTCTCAATCAGGATCATTGCAATTTAAAGAATTGATATTTTGTCGTGGTTGCCTGTTGTGTATGTTTTTGGGATATCGTGCATCATATTAGTGGTTACACCATCATAAATGGGTACGGGTTTTGTGATAGTATGGTATCATTACAATTTAATTGTTAAATGGAATTGAGGGATGAAATTGGGCATGTTTTTTGTGTCTATGTTTGATTAAAGAAGTAATTCATGGATAGTGGTTGATGTTTTGAGGCTAAACAGAGTGGAAATAAGTGACTGTGTGATCATTTGGAAATTATTTTAAAACATTAAGTGGATAAATGAGAAGAAACAAAACTCTTGTACAGGTTGTTGTTGAAAGCATATTGTCTTGTTTTGATGACACTATGTTAAATATTTATTGCAAAAAGTGAGCAAGTTAATACACATAATTGATTAATTCACATAGTAGTTTTTAATTGATCACGGTGATTATTTGGTTGATATTTTGTGTTTGATATAGAATGGTTTTATGGATTACTTAATTAATTTTATGAATAATATCTGCTCTCTTTCCCTACCATTATTTCACTTTTCTCTAATTACAATCCCCTCTCCTTCCCCTATCCAATTTTCACTCCTTGTTCCTAAAATTTAATTATAGTTAAAAGAATTGTGTATTGTTGTTAAGAACCAAATATCAATATAGCATAGAAAAACCTCAGAATAAGTACTCAACGCCTTGAAAAAGAGATAATTTCAGATAATAAGCCTCTTTGAGGGGGCAACCTCCTTTTACCCCACATAAATGTTCAAGTCCAAGATGAATCCAAATGAAAATGTCTCCTTGGTATATATAGGAGACTAGGAGGTATAATTACAACTAATGGAATAAAGCCGACATAAATAAAATAACATTATGAATGTAATATGCCCCAATTAAGGGGTAATGAGCCAACATTAGGGCTTAACATGCCCCTCCCCTTGAGACAAGTGTTGTTCACAATACTTGAGTAACTCTAGATGCTTCTGTATAAAAGACTCATCTTCCCAAGTGGAATCTTCACTTGGTAGTTTCCTCCATTTAATGAGATACTCTTAAATGGATCTATTCCTCAGCTGGTGAATTCTTGTGTCAGTGATGGCTTCAGGCTCCAATATGATTTTTCCTTCCTCGTCAAGTTCTGGAAATATAGTTTGAACTGGGATCTTGTTTCCTATAACCTTCTTTAATCATGAAACATGGAAAACTAGGTGTACTCGTGAAGATGTAGCCAACTCCAATTTGTATGCCATAGTACCAATCTTTTGCAACACCTTATAAGGGCAATAGTACTTTGGCAATAATTTATTATCCTTCTTGGCTTGCTTGAGGGACATCTGTTTG
>JASDQU011026033.1:18226-32073 GCA_032191745.1 Picea mariana
AAAGTCCTCTTGAGTATTGGTGATTTGAAAATGTTCTAGAGAGTCAGTTCGTTCCACTTGTGGCGTGGTGACGACAGGGACTTCACCTTGCCGAGGAGAGCCCTCAGGTGTACTGGTAGGCAAGGGTTGAGAACCTTCTAGATGCTCTGGAGATAAACCCTACATTCTACGTGAACGACGTGGAGGAGCTATTGTAATCGAGTGACAAACTTCACGAAGAAAATCCTATGGTCAACTTTGATAAACAAACAACACGTGCTAGTAAACAAAATCTAGGAAGAAAAACCAAGCATACAAGACCTTCTAATTTTGAAGCCACTAGTTGGTGATGAAATCCAATGTCGCAACAACGAGATGAGAAGGGGCTGGGCTAGGGTGGAAAATTTATGTTGACGACCTACTTAACGAACTTACACTATGGTGCAAGCTCCCACACATAGTCGTGGGTATACCCTCCAAGGAGCCCGAGTGAGTTTGGTCAACGTCAATTCTAGGTACCGTGAAGACTTTCCCCTTCATAGTCACCTCGTGTAAGAACCTAGAAAGATAGGCCACTAAGGTTACCAGCAACAACAATAAATCCTGGGGGGATAGTCGACAGTCCGATCCACACGCAAGGGCAGGGTATCTAACCCGAAATCAACTCAAAAGGATTCCACTCATCATTGTGGGTATACCTTTGAGTGATCCCCGTAATACGTGCAATATCTACACTGATATCAACAAAGCAGGGTGAGTAACTCTATCGATATCAATGTGACCTCGTGTTTGACCCTTGTGTGAGAAGGGCTTCCCAGGACAAGATGTTGCAAATGGAATTTAACACTCCTTAACAAGATGCTATTGTGTGTTTTGTGCTTTGGAGAGTGTATCTCTCTTCCTACTCCAAAGCGCTAGCCTAGCTAAATTTTGGTGTAATAGAGCCCTAGAAAAGAGTTACTAGTTAAATTTTATAATTGCGCAGTGTTATTAAGAGTTGTTGTTTACTCAAAGGAAATGGAGATGAAACTGATGTTGTATAAGACTCTGACCCAACGATACATGGATGAGAATGAAATATATCGATTTTCGTTCAATGAATCCTATGTATGGGAGAGAAAGAGAAATTTTTCAGATCAACCTTGAAATACAATACAAAATTTCCTTTAAAATGCAAATGAAACAAATCACGCATCAATAATAATTCTCTATCGTTTCTTTTTCAATAATTTCATCAATGGATTTTCAATGTTTCCGAAAACAAAAATGATTTTTGAAAGAAAAACTTTGTTCACTGTTCAAAAAGGACCCACACCATGATAGTGAGAGTATAGAATATCAAAAACCAATGAACAAGCAATGATAAAAACCCAAACCACTCTTTCAATGAAAACAAAAATAAGAAGCAAACCAATCTAGTCTTTTCAGTTGCATAAGAAAAATGATCTTTCAAACAATTAGCAAATGATAAAGACCAAGAAACTCAACTTTCAACCGATCGTCGGTCCTTAACCAAACAAGCACACTCAGATTCTGAAATTAGAGAGTATAGCTTTGCCAAGAAAAGTCAAGAAATGAAAGTCAAGAACAAGTGACAGGAAGAGCCTTTGAAATCCTAAGACTATTCGTGCATGAAAATGAAGACAAGAAGAACATCAATCAATGGTCCAAGAAACTCTTTAGAGGCACCTAAACTAACCTAGGCAGTTGAAGATGCAAAAACTCAAATCCAAAATTTTGAAAAAATGGGTTCGCAGGCTGAGAGTGTTACACAGTGCGAGACTGAGTGATTCTCACAGGTGAGATTTGCACAGAGTGCGAAAACCTCGCACTGAACCTAAAGGCAGGGTGCGAACTCAATATGTTCTCGCAGGCTATTGTGGAGTGCAGTGCGAGAACCTCTGAAACCAAGCAAATTTTTGGAAAAAGACACAAAATTTGAAGAGGCCTCTGGACCAAGAGGGTCTATCAGGGTATCCTAAAGACTCATATATTGATATGAATGGAGAAAGGTAAGACAAGAGAAAATGGCCACGGAAAAATACCAAAAAACATAAGAAAATGGGTTATTTCCCCAGTGGAGTCGCCAATTTTGTTATCAGACTAATCGGTAGGTTCGGACACTAATAGATCTCCCTAGATCCACCTGGATCCATGGATGATTTTAGGGGCTAAATTTCGCTCATGGGCTAATTTTCCATGGTTTTTCCAAAAATGAGATTCGCTATTTTAAAAATGATTCACCCAAATTCTATAGAATAAAATTATTTTACCTTAAAAATCACCAAAATTTTATAAAAACTATATAGAATCCTATAAAAACTATATAAAATCCTTAGAAATTTGAATACTTTTACAAAAATATTGCCAAACATTTATAGTTGGCATATGAAGGATAAGTAAGATTCGCCAAGGTTTCTACATTTTAAAATAAATTTCCATCCTTAAAATCATCCCTACCTAGATCTAGAACAAAATAGGACAGAACATGACTCTTTCCCTAGGTTTTGACCATTGAATTAGCTAGTAGGAAGGAACAAATAACATACCTTAGTATTGCTTCCTAGGGTCTCTGTTGCTCCCGCTTCGCTCCGGTGCTCTCATGAGGTCAATACCAAGACAACACAAACCAACCAAAGTGATGATAGCAAAATATATTCAACTGTCAACTTATGTGTATGATCAAGGAATTACACAATAAAGTGAGAATGGCTTTATGGGAAAGGGACATGCCACTGTATCATATTAGTTGAAAGTAAAGATTACAACCTGATAGCCTTGATGTCGCAAGCTTCCTTTTGATGGCTCTTGGCTCCAACACACACACTTGCTCAATCCTTGCATGAAGAAGATCAAATCCTCTTGATAGACTAAGTAGATTCTCCAAGCTCTTGTTCAAGCTAAGTCCTCCACACAATTCTTTCATCAATTCTCCAATGAATCTTGCTTAACATTTTCCATGAGAATTCCCTCAATATATAGGAGAGAATGAGATGGTTACTTGGATAAGAATGATCCCACAATATCAGGGAATCTAGTACAAGGATAACCATTCGAATGCCAACCCATTCTTCTAGAAGATTCCCTTCTAGAACCATCTAGAATCCATCTTTTTCCAAGCTTTAGAATGAGTTCACACCCTAGCTATTCAACACAGTGTGAGAAGTTCGCACCCTGGCTTAAGGAAACTTGCGAGAATGGGTCATTCTCGCACCTTGGTATACTAGAAACCTGCGAACTCTCTTCAAAAGTGATTTTTCTGGGAAGAGATGAATGTAACTTTTCTCAGGAGAAAGTTCTTATGAGGAGCCTGAGTTCACCATCATTAATACACCATCATGATGACCAAAATCATGGGTAACAATAGTCCTCAGACCGTTTCCTCCCTTTTGCCTCTTGCATCTGTGAGATTAAATAATCTTTACAAATTAGTTTCAAGATATTCAAAAAATGGATCTGATAACCTCTTTTCCTATCTCAAATCTGAATTTGTGAGGTGGCTGGAAAAGACAGAAATTTCTTGAAATATATTGCTTAAAGATTTACTTGTATCTCTCAAATCAAAATAGATTTTGGAGAACCGAGAGAGGTTCTTGAAGAGGATACTGTGCTTGTGAAATTCCTCTCTCATTTTCCAAAAATACCTTTCCATCTGATCGGAATATGTCTTCCAAAAAGGTGACTAAAATAGGAAAATCCAGATTTCCAAATCTAGTCATATTCCTACATTTTAGGATTTGATCCCTAGAATGTTTCTATTGATGAAATGAAGTGTCACCTGCACTCATGGATGGTATTTGATAATTTTTTGAGTACTAGTCAACATGTTCTCTTAAATACACTCTAACCAAGTCGAATTTTGACTTTCTATGCATTCTGGAAAATTTTTGCACTTTTGGTGGCTAACAGGACCAAAACAGAGCATCCTTAGCCACTGAAAGCTGCAAGTTTTGGTGGCTAACAGGACTGAAACAGAGCATCCTTAGCCACCGAAAGCTAATTTTGGTATTTTTTACATTCAAAGTACAGAGCACTTATTTCTTGAAAAGATAAGTCTAAAATTCATCTGAAAGACATTTAACTCAAGAATAACAAAAATCTTTCATTTAATGACCATCCTATCACCTAATGACAATAAATTGGAAAAACTATTTCAGGAGATAACACATCCAGTTCGTCTTTATTTCCCTCACCTATTATCCACAAAATGACATCTAGTGGTGGCTCTGGTGGCACTGGAAGTGCTTCATCTTCTCAGTCTTCATCTTCTTCAGTGATTGGTAGCTTATATAGCCACCATATCCCTGTCCAGTCTACCACCAATCCCACCAAAGTCATTAAAAAGTATAGGTTTTTTCAGTTTGAAGAAGACGCCACAACCACACCGTGGCATGTCTCCTCTCCTCTTAACCTAGCGCTTGCTACTCGTCCACTTCCTAAATTCATGGAGCATCTCCCTAGGTTTTCGACAAATAACATTGTCACTACACATGAACACTTGGTGGAATATTCTAATGTTTTTCACAACATAGGGGCCAATAAAAATGATATGTGCATGCACTTATTCGTCAATTCCTTGGAAGGAAAGGTCGTGTTGATTTATTTGACCTTCCTCCTAATATTTTGTCTAATTGGGAGGAGTTAATATATTCGTTCAGGTCCACCTATGGGAAATATAAAATCCCAGCCGAGAAGTTACGGGAATACAATAACATCTCCTATGAGGATGGTTAGACCATCAATTCCTTCAACTTTCATTTCACTAAGTTATACAATCAAATCCCTGAACTCATTCGACCTGAGAACCAAGATGCTTTCATGCATTACTACAATGCATTACCTTCCCCCTACCGTCATTGGCTTGAGGAAAAGGCCATTGATAATCTCGGTTCTGCTCTGCATACTTGTTTAGAGTATGAAGAACAACTTGAAAGAACAGGTCTTCCTCGGGGAAAATCAATTAAACATACAGACATGTCCTCCCTCTTACAACTAGTACAAGATATGAACAATCGTATGATAGCATATGAACGAAGGGGGATTGTCTCCCCTTTCACCCCTGGCACTTCATCCTCTTCTACACCTCCCTTTAGAAACCCAATTGAAAATCATTTTCAGCCTAAAGTTATCTTGCCTCGAAGTTGGTGTAAATTTTGCGAGGAACACCATGAGGAAGCCACATGTGAGGTAAGGAAGAGTGCCAGAAATAAGATATTTAGTAAAAGACCATAAACTACCATCGTTGTCCTATATTTTGTAGAGACATAAGATGTCATGATCATCAATACTAGGAACAAAGCCTATTCCCCCAAAGGAAAATTTGACCCTCCCCGCAATTCTTCTAGCCCGAGCTCATCCTCACCCGCTGCTACTATTCAGGTTCCTAAGGTCCTTGATAGTCAAGGAATAACTAGGGATGATTTTAAGGATGGAAATTTGTTTTAAAATGTAGAAACCTTGGTGAATCTTACTAATCCTTCATATGTCAACTATAAATGTTTGGCGATATTTTACTAAAAATATTCAAACTTATAAGGATTTTATATATTTTTTATAAAATTTTGGCGATTTTTAAGGTAAAATAATTTTATCCTATAGTATTTGGGTGAATCATTTTTAAAATAACGAATCTCGTTTTTGGAAAAACCATGGAAAATTAGCCCATGGGCGAAATTTATCCCCTAAAATCATCCATGGGAATAACTTCCCCTCTCCCTTCTTCCAAGTACAATATCTTGAATTAGTTGGCCAACATCAAAGAAGATGTAACCCTTCTGGACATGGTTTCTATCCCTAAACAATAGATGCATCTGAAACAATTCATGGAAGGAAAATATTTCTTTGTAGCCAATCTTTCTGAAGAGGTAAACAAAGAGGATTTGTCTGTAAATAAAGTAGGTGTACATAAATTTAGATATCCTGTGAAAAATCCCCCTTTTTATATTTCTGTAAATATTATGGATAAGATTTCCCATTGTTTCCTCATTGATGGTGGTTCAGGCCCAAGTGTGATGTCAAAGATTATTATGGAAGAGCTAGGCTTGTCTTGTACAAATGAAAACACTAGAAGTATTCTCTCCTATAATAGTCTGCAACAAACGACCATAGGTGAGATTAAATATGTGACCTTATTTTTCTGTGCACACCCTAAAATAAGGACAACCCTTAGCATTCAGGTAATTGATATGTCAGTAAGCCATTACTCAATCATGTTGGGAAGAGATTGGAAAGATTTAACAGGTGTATACCTTTCACTCGATGGAACACATTTATCCGTTACTCAGAATGGTAAAAAAATTATAGTCCTTAGAGAGGGAAGGATTTAACCTGACATAGAGAGTGTCCCATAGCCTAATGTACACTATATCGAAGAGGACCTAGGAGTATACTTCATCTTTTTCGAGGAGGATAACATTCCCTTGGAACACATTGATTTAGATGATGGTATCTGCCATATGCACTTTGATGGTTCATGCTCCAATGAAGGTAATAGAGATAAAATTATCTTGATTTCTCCTATAGCAAAAATCCATAACTTTTCTTATAGGTTGCAGTTCGCTTGCACAAACAATGTCACTGAATTCAAAGCTTTATTATTAGGCATTGAAAATGCTTACAATCTTGGTTGTGGTCACCTTGGAGTTTTTGGGGATTACGAGCTTGTTGTGAACCTTGTACGTAAGATTTACTCCCCTAGAAACAAGCTAATGAAACGATATACCCAAACTCTTTGAGCATTATCTTGAACCTTTTATCTTTTAACATCACTCATGTCAAGAGAGAGTTAAACTCAATGGTTGATCGGTTAGTTGTTTTTGTAGCCTCCCCTAATCGACAACTTCTTGCACACAGACATTATTGTACCTTTCAATCTCTATATCGTCTACATATCCCTGACAATGTAGAATCTTGGCAGGGCTTCCATAACGATGAGAGAATTTGTGCTTTTATTCAAAATGAACCTTTTAAGCCTAAGGAAATTATATCCATAGAAGATAACAATATTCCCAAGGGCTTGACTCCCAAGGAAATAGAGAGAAAATTGAAGAAGAGGAGTCGAAAAGGAAGGTGGGTGAAACCATATCCTTGATCATTGGGACACCCGAGGCTCCAGAGAATGTTAAAATAGGTGCCAAATGTTCAAATGAAGAGAAAATGAAGTTTTCCAAGCTACTTAGTGAATTTCAAGATGTTTTTGCTTGGTCTTATGAGGATCTTCGTGGTTTTGATCCTGGTATTATACAACATGCCATCCCCATTAAGGATGTCATAAAACCGGTTAGGAAAAAACAAATACCTATCAACCCTACGCTAGAAGAAACTATTTGAAAGGAGTTGGAAAAATTTTTGAAGGCTGGAATCATCTTTCATATCAAGTACTCTGACTAGTTTCAAATTTGGTAAGATCAAATTATGCATTGATTTTCATGCATTAAATCTAGCTAGTATAAAATATCACTTCCCTCTCCCTACCATGGAAATGATTTTGCAGCAAGTTGCAGGGTCACAAATGNTTACTCGTTGGGGTAGCTTTTCTTATGAACATATGCCTTTTGGATTATCTAATGCAAGTGCCACTTTTCAAAGAGATATGAAAATATCTTTCGACGATTTGATCAGCAAGATCATTCAGATCTACCTAGATGACTTAATTGTTTACTCCAAAACTCGATCAGATCATTTTGGTCATCTGAGAAAAGTTATCATGTGATGTAGTAAATTTGACATCTCTCTAAATCCTTATAAGTCCATTTTTGACATTATTGAAGGCAATCTCCTTGGACACATTGTCTCTGATTCAAGAATAAGCATTGATCCTGAAAGGATTATTTCTATCCTTAAACTACCTTCTCCCACTTCCAAGAAGGAGGTTCAATATTTTATGGGGGTTATTAACTTTGTCTGTAGGTTTGTTCCAGATTTTTCTATGATGGTCAAACCAATTCATAATCTTCTTAAGCAAGATCATTCTTTTTCTTGGACATATGACATCGAAAATGCTTTTAAAGGGATTAAGAAAGAAATTAGTTCTGCACCGGTTTTGGCAAAGACGGATTTTGAGAAGGAATTCACAATATATACTAATGCTACCGAGGAAGTAGTTTTTTCTATCCTCATGCAAAATGATGACCAAGGTAATGAAAAACCAATGCCTTACATGAGTCAAAGTTTGTCTGATGATGAATTTAAATATTCTTTTATTGAGAAGCGCGCTTTCGCTCTTGTTAAAGTTGTTGAAAAGTTTTGCCACTTCATCTTAGGTAAGCACACGCTAGTAAAAGTCTCTTTACCTGTTGTCAAGTTTTTGTTCTCACAGACTTATCTTTCAAAGAATCTTGCACATTGGCTTGCCAATATCCAAGAGCATGATTTGAATATTGTGACTTCTACCACTATCAAGGGATGTGACTTAGCCCTTCACTTAGTTCATCATGATGAGAATAGAGAAGAAATTGAGGAAGAGAATAGTTCCCTATCAGCTCTCTTTTACATTAATAACAAGATCTTCCCTGTGCCTAAACATCCCTGGTATAAGAATTTGGTTTATTATTTACAAAACCGAAGATGTCCAGACAACTTATACACTTATCAAAGGAGAAGGCTTCGTCTTGAATCTGCAAGATACATCATTATAGGAGACTTCTTGTTTTGAAGATCTATTGATGGTGTGTTGCTTCGATGTGTAAACAATGAGGACGCATAGAAATTTTTGCAAGAAGCTCATGGTTCTTCAAGTTCTTTCATTCATGTAGGAGATTATTTTTCTGCTAAAACCACTACTTTCAGGATTATTAAAAAATTATACTATTGGCCTTCAATCTTCTGTGACTCTTACATTTTTTCTAGATCTTGTGACAAGTGCCAAAAATTTGTAGGGAAAGAACGAATTTCAGCCATGCCATTATAGCCTGTCCTCCCAGACTTTCCCTTTTCAAAGTGGGGATTGGATTTTATTGGTTCTATTAATCCTCCATCCTCAACAGGAAAAAAATTTTATTTTGAAAACAACAGATTATTTTACAAAGTGGGTTGAAGTTGTCCCACTTAAGAATTCAACAAATGATCAAGTAATTTCCTTCCTTGAAACTAACATTTTTTCCATATTTGGTCTTCCATTGGATATTATTATAGACAATGGTACCGCTTTCATTTCTGCTAAGATGACCCAATTTTTAGCTAAGTTGGGGGTTAAACATTTCACCTCATCAGCTTATTATCCCCAAGGGAATGGGCAAGCTGAGTCTACCAACAAAAATCTGGTAAGAATCGTCAAAAGGCTCATCGAAGATAAACCTCGTCAATGGCACACTCTCCTCACTTACTCTCTTTGGGAAGATAGAACTACCACCAAGGTAAGAACCGGTTGCACTCCATTCCATCTTTTTTATGGTCAGGAAGCCCTCATGCCAACTGAGATGGAACTTTCTTCCTTAAGGTTGATGCTACAGATTGAAGAATTAAATTCTTTTGATGTTTCGCAAAGGATAAATGCACTCCTAGCCTTGGAAGAGAAAAGAATGTTTACTTTGGATAATATTAAAAGGAGACAACAAATGGTTTAGAGGTATTTTAACAAGAGTGTCAAGACTATCAAATTTAAAGTTAATGAAAAAGTATTGTTGTGGGATTCATCTCACGCTGATAGAGGGAGACATTCAAAATTCCAAAAACTATGGCTGGGTCCTTTCAGTATCGCTTTTGTCCTGGGTACTAATTATTACATTCTAAAGGATTTATAGGAGCGATTGTTTCCCTACAACAGTAATGATTCTCACTTGAAACATTATGTGGAACCAACTTGAAGAGTTCTATTGTTGTTTGGATTTTCTGTATACTAGTAGTCTAGCTCTGCTTGCTTTTTTGCACTGTTTTTCATTCCCTCTTTTACAGTAGTTTGATTTCTGCTTTCTATTTTAATAATTTCCTTCTTCTTTTACATTTCTGTCATCTTATTTTATGCTATTTTAAATATTGTAGTCTTATTTCTATCATGATTTTTATTGCTTTTTCGTCTTTTAGTTGATTTTGGTCAAGTATAAGACGTTGAATCATTTCTTCCATAGTGACACTCTTGCAAGCCATTGTTAGTCAATAACAATCAAGCTTACACAACTATTACGATGTTTTCTTTGAAAGCACACCTGAGTCTATTATCTTCTTTCACTATTGTCTTATAAATAAATGGGTTATCTTCCGCTTTTGTTTTCCTTTTCTTCATCCATTTGAGAGTTAAAAGAGAAAGTCCATAAATTTTTATCCTTGGAGTAAAGAGAAGATTTTGGTTGAATGATTATGCATACAAGGATAAATCCCCTCATACTTAACATTTTCCATGAGTTATTCCCAAATTCCCGGTCAATTTTCCATTAAATCTGCTCACTTCCCCCTGTTGCATAATCTGTTGTTCTTGGTCTGCGAAACCATGAGTTCTGAGTTCTAAATCTGTTGAAAACAAATTTCCCTATGGAGCCGCCATTTTTTTGACAATTAAAATCGCAACGAGGATTTCACATGCAATGTATTGCTAAAGCCTATTAATTATAAGCTAATGACATATATAATACTATTAGGTGGGACCCCTTTGTATATTGGAGGATCAGGTTCTTATTTGATGTTTATGTTGTTGTTCGACACTGCTTGCAGGGCTCTACATGATTGATGGTGAAATGTTGGTTCTAATTGCGACAAATGGATGATGGATAAGGCATGTTATGTGTTGTTTCTGTTTCTCTAGGCTCTAAATTCATGTTATGATGGATTATGTTATCCATTGTTACCTTTGCTATCTTTTCCTTGATTCATTACTGTGACACCTGCACAAGATACATGTTAGTAATAACACATAAGAGCAGTTGAAAAGTGATAAAAGTAATATAAACAAAATACAAAAGGAAGAAACTAGACTATACTAATATGCTACACTATATGCATTGGAATTAAAAGGATTGTTGTTAGTCCTAGCTAACAGGGTTAGTGTCTATACAATTTATTGATTTATATGGAAACACATGTGATATGCATTTTAATATGGTTGGCAATGGTTAATCTAACATAGGGTGGCACATTTGGCAAATAATGGATGTTGGTTTTGATGCATGGATTAATTCAATGAATTAATGGAAGGTTGGTTGGCATGTACTAAGTAATTAAATGGATAGAAGATGGAAGCGATGTTGATTTAATGCACTTCACTCCATACTCCTTTCACTGGTTGTCACCCTAGCTTGGCTATTGATCGATTGTGTTGCGATACGGTTAAGCTCTGATTTTCAAGCGGAGCAAGAATTGCTTGGCCAAGATTGCGTTTTAAGGCTCCTTGATTACAAGCATGTCTTTTTCACCATCCATGAACCCGCTCTGGTTATGAAATAGATATTGTCTTGGGTATGTTTTCTCAAGACTGGAAGCTGTGTAAACTTGTGATATTTCTCTAGGGTGGATTGATTGCCTGGTTTTCATTACAAATGTAAATGATGGTTGAAGTCACAGTTTTATTGATTATTCTGAGTACCAGAGGCCATGAAGGCTCTCTGTCGTCCTTACTGGTCTTGATTGGTGGGTTTCATTCAGTCTATACTTGATCAGATGTCTCCACACAGTTCTTGTCACTTCGCCCGGTCATATTGTTGTTATGGGGTTGTTGGGTTTGATTTCAAACCACCTTGTGTCACTGTATATCGTTTCACATGGGTATGGGCTCGTTTATACTATCTGTGTATGTGTATTTGGTTATGATGGCTATTATTCCAAGGGGCTTGCTTTGAGGCGGATTTCTATTTCATGGCTCTATTTTTATATTAGCATTACCCAGGTTGATTGGGAAAAAATGCGAGAGTTGTGCCCTATGTGTTTTGGGTGTTATTTATTGTCCCGTGAGGGACCTAGGCTCCTCTCTTCTTAATATCTCCTACCTAGTGAACTATCACGTGGTCTTTCAAATCTATTAGTGTGTTCACCGTGTTGTCTCAAAGGTTTCTCACCTACTCTTGGTGGTCGATTCCAGTTTCCCTTTGCTGGTTCCACATAACAAACCCTTGATTATTCAAGCCTGATTTTGGTAAATGAACCAGTTAGTTCTAGTTGGGTATGTTGTTGATTGTTGTGGAGTAGCGTTGATAATGGTTTGATTATGGGCTTGACTCTGTGAATCAGATTGATTACACAGTTGAAGTCTAAAATGAGGCTGGTGTATAATCACTATATTCCTTTGTCATGACAATTGATTCGATGGCTCAGTATGGTTTTAATTGATTGATTTGAGAAATGGAATCAAGCATACCGTCACTGCCTCCTTATGTTGGATTGATGACTCAAACATTGTTATGGTTTCATTTGGAGTATGTTTCCTTGTGTTATGAGTTGATTTGTATGTTTTCTACAACGTATTATGAATTTAAATGATGGTTGTTGTTACTGTGTGTTTAAATTTCTCAATCAGGATCATTGCAATTTAAAGAATTGATATTTTGTCCTAGTTGCCTCTTGTGTATGTTTTTGGGATATCGTGCATCATATTAGTGGTTACACCATCATAAATGGGTATGGTTTTTGTGATAGTATGGTATCATTACAATTTAATTGTTAAATGGAATTGAGGGATGAAATTGGGCATGCTTTTTGTGTCTATGTTTGATTAAAGAAGTAATTCATGGATAGTGGTTGATGTTTTGAGGCTAAACAGAGTGGAAATAAGTGATTGTGTGTTCATTTGGAAATGGTTTTAAAACATTAAGTGTATAAATGAGAAGAAACAAAACTCTTCTACAGGTTGTTGTTGAAAGCATATTGTCTTGTTTTGATGATGTACTATGTTAAATATTTATTGCAAATAGTGAGCAAGTTAATACACAGAATTGATTAATTCACATAGTAGTTTTTAATTGATCATGGTCATTATTTGGTTGATATTTTCTGTTTGATATGGAATGGTTTTATGGATTACTTAATTAATTTTATGAGTAATATCTGCTCTCTTTCCCTACCATTATTTCACTTTTCTCTAATTACAATCCCCTCTCCTTCCCCTATCCATTTTTGACTCCTTGTTCCTAAAATTTATTTACAGTGAAAATAATTGTGTATTGTTGTTAAGAACCAAATATCAATATAGCATAGAAAAACCTCAGAATAAGTACTCAAACGCCTTGAAAAAGATATAATTTCAGATAATAAGCCTCTTTCAGGGGGCAACCTCCTTTTACCCCACATAAATGTTCAAGTCCAAGATGAATACAAATGAAAATGTCTCCTTGGTATATATAAGAGACTAGGAGGTATAATTACAACTAATGGAATAAAGCCGACATAAATAAAATAGCATTACGAATGTAATATGCCCCAATTAAGGGGTAATGAGCCAATATTAGGGCTTAACATGCCCCTCCCCTTGAGACAAGTGTTGTCCACAATGCTTGAGTAACTCTGGATGCTTCTGTATAAAAGACTCATCTTCCCAAGTGGAATCTTCACTTGGTAGTTTCCTCCATTTAATGAGATACTCTGAAATGGATCTATTCCTCAGCTGGTGAATTCTTGTGTCAGTGATGGCTTTAGGCTCCAATATGATTTTTCCTTCCTCGTCAAGTTCTGGAAATATAGTTTGAACTGGGATCTTGTCGCCTATAACCTTCTTTAATCATGAAACATGGAAAACTAGGTGTACTCGTGAAGATGCAGGCAACTCCAATTTGTATGCCATAGTACCAATCTTTTGCAACACCTTATAAGGGCCATAGTACTTTAGCGATAATTTATTATCCTTCTTGGCTTCCTTGAGGGACATCTGTTTGTATGGTTGTAGTCTTAAAAATACCCAATCCCCTACTTCAAAACTTCTTTCACTATGATGTTGATCTGCTTGTTGTTTC
>JASDQU011026034.1:16102-28366 GCA_032191745.1 Picea mariana
TTTAAAAACAAATATGTGGTAGCATTGCACTTCACATCTAATAGAAGACATCTCATGTATTTATTCCAATGACATGAATTTAATGACTTCAATGAATAGATGTCATAGTTATCTAGGATTAAAACTCCAAACTTAGGTTATCTAAGTTTGGAAAAGAAAATTGAAGTGTGTGGATGTTTCGATGATTATTATGTATAATTTAAGATTATTTTGTTAGAGTTGGGCCATAAGACATAGAATTGACCAATGTGTAGTAAAAGTAATTTAAATATTATGAAAAAACATTGGACATAAAGAAAAATATTTGTAGTCAAAGACAAACTAATGAATGGTCAACTAAAAGTAAAATGTTATAGTCACACCAAAACTAAAAGTAAAAAAAAAAATATTATCACATTAATCTATAGAGTTAGACTTCACAATTAACTTTTAAATTGTCAAATTTAAAAATACTTTTAAATTGTGAAACTGATGTTACAAATCAAATAATATTTATGAATCTTATTTAAACTACATTGATAATATTTTTATATAATAATAACATATCATAATATCTTTATGTTGTTAAAAAACAGTTTACAAAATTACTTATGAATGAGTGGTCTACTTCTTTATAGTAAAATGCAAGAAGTTTCATTAGATAATTGAAATATGAAGGAAAAGTAATTTTACAATAAGATGCAAGAATCTTTATTAGATAATTGAATATGGAGGAAAAGTGGCATCAATTATTATTGGATATAACTTGAGTGGGTCTAATAGTTAAGAACATGTGTTTCCTCCTTGGAGGTCACAAGTTCAAATCCAAAAGGGGTAGGTATGCATACTTCTCTAGACTTAAATAGCCAAATCGTTGCTAATATATTACATTATTTTAATTATGTATCTATCAAGTGTTGAAAGCAAACCTTTAACCTTTCATCAAGTTTTGCACTCAAAAAAGGTTTTCACCTATCCCTTTGAGCACTTGATAGATCACAAGTTAAGATGAATCTATAATGGTTTAATACATTAATATTAAAGTATTAAAATATATTAATTTGAAACATAACAAATCCAAACCAATATATATATATATATATATATATATATATATATATATATATTATTTAATGATTATTTTAATGTGTTATGTTACATGAACATCTCCCTATATTAGATTGTATAGTGTTTCTAGGTGCAATTATTAATCAATATTTTAATATTTAATTTAATTAATTTTAATAAAAAACTACTAAAACATATTCCTCCATTTTATAGAGATAAACAAGTTAGTTTTAATATTCCTAATTTTTATAAATTCAATCACTAATGTTCTATAAAGTACCTCACATGGAAAATTGAAAAAATAAGGTTATATGCATTTATTCCTCCATTTTATAGAGATAAACAAGGTTGCATGCAAGCGGAGTCCTTGCCAGGTTGGGATGGGAGTAAATGCGACTTATTACATACGCGTGGCTAGAAAGTTGAAATACATTGAAATACTTTTATACATAGGAAATATGTACTTTTGTAATGGATCGTGGGTTGTCGGGCTAGCAATATACAAAAAGCAACGACAGTTCTGCGATACAGAAATTGGGCCTCTGATGTTCTCTGCGATATAGAAATCGAGGAGTTGAGTTGCAGACTATAGAAATTCATCACAAATAAAAAAATTATACATACGAAATATGTACTTGTATAAAGTAGATATTTAGTTTTATACATACGAAATTTCTACTTTTATAAAGTATGGGGAAGAGATTTTATAGAGGACATTACATACTTAGCCAGTTTTTGGATCGCGGGTTCTCGAGCTGGCGGGTTCAAAAATGGGCCTCTGATGTTCCATGGCCTACAAATAGCACCAACAGTTCCGCGATATACAAAATGACAGGCGGAGTTTAGTTTGCTTTAAAACTAAGGCTTTTCTTGGACAAAAAGATATAGCATTGTCGAATTAGTTTTTGTTTCACACGTTTTATAGAGCATGCAGGGAGCGGTCATTCCATACTTCGATAGTTTTTGGATCGCGGGTTCTCGGGATGGTGGTTTCAAAAATGGGTCTTTGTTGTTTTGTGCCCTACAAACAACATTGAGAGTTTCACGATATAGAAATTGACAAGCAGCATTGCGTGTCTGTTACATATCTCTGGAAATTACATCAACGTCGTTGAAGACCCAAAAATTAGCATACAATAGGAGACAAGAAATGTAGCATATCCGAATTAGTTTTATTTGGAACAAACAAGAAAGGTTCCTGGAAACCCAAAATTTAGTATACAATAAGGGCATTGTCGAATCAGTTTTCTTTGTAATTTATCAAAAATTAATAATGTCTGTTACATGTTTCTAGAAATTGGCGGGTTCAAAATTGAGTCTCTGATGTTTTGTGGCATACAAAAAGCATCGACAGTTCCGCGATATACAAAATGACAGGCGGAGTTGCGGACCATATAAATTTACAAAAAATTAATGTCTATTATACAATAGAATAGTAAAAACGTTTTCCTGAATTAGCTTGCTTTAACACTAAGGCTTTTCTTGGACAAAAAAGATATAGCATTGTCGAATTAGTTTTCTTTGTACACGTTTTATAGAGCATGTAGGGAGCGGTCATTCCATACTTCGTCAGTTTTTGTATCGCGGGTTCTTGGGCTGGTGGTTTCAAAAATGGGTTTTTGTTGTTCTGTGCCCTACAAACAACATCGAGAGTTCCGCGATATACAAATTGAGAAGTAGCGTTGCGAACTATACAAACTTATTATAAAATAAATAACATATGTTACATATCTTTGGAAATTACATCAACATTTAAAACATCAACGTTGTTGAAGACCAAAAAATTAGCATACAATAGGAGACAAGAAATGTTTAGTTTTATTCGGAACAAACAAGAAAGGTTCTTGGAAACCCAAAATTTAGTATACAATAAGGGCATTGTCGAATCAGTTTTCTTTGGAATTTATCAAAAATTAATATTGTCTGTTACATGTTTCTGGGAATTTAAATGTGTTTGTCATATAGACTGGGATTGGGGCTCCCGCGGACCATAAAAAGAAATAAGTACAAGAATTAGGAACGTTTAAAGAAGTGTGCGACGGTAGAGAGGAAGACCTGAAAAGAAAAAATTGGAAGTGAAGAGTATTTGGTTACAGTTTTCTATTGAAAGAGGACATAAGTGGATTGATAAAGAAGAGAAGATGGCAGCATAGACTTAAACTAGATTGATAAACAAAACAAGATGGCAGTATAAACTTACTATGAAGTCGATGCGTTTTTGTTGCTGTCATCAATGGGCATTGTAGTCCTGTTGACGGGTTGTTTCCCTTCCTGGACGAGGCTGTCTATTCTCTCTTGGAACCATTCTTCGATGTAGATTTTCATGGGGGTTGTGTTGGTTTCATCCCGGATTTCTATGTCGTGAAGGTTGTTTTCTAATTTCCTTTGATCCATTGAAATACTATGCAGAGTCTATTCAAATTCTTCATTGTGTGAGGCATAGTCCAGTACCCAATGCTCGTGCTCATCTAAACGATGTTCAAGTATGTTGTAAAACTTTTCGAAAGACAACCCCTTTAAAATATCAACTTGTTCCTTGAAGGATTCTTTGGTGACTGATAAGGATTTGAGAATTAAGTTAGGATCTTGAACCTCGTTGGTAGTTCCGGCTAAGTCCAGCTGGAGCAGGCTTGTGAATAAATCTTCCTTTTCTGATATGACTTGTTTACATGACTTGACAATGAGCTGCAGGTTGTCAACTTTCTTTTGCCAGCATGCTTTTACTTTTTTGGTGCACTTTGGCGAGGGGAGTTTCTCCTGTCTTCTTTTCAGTTTCGATGTGTTGTCGACATATTTGGCAAAAGGGGCCAGTACCTTATCACAGAAAAGCTGTTCATTTTTTAAATTCATCTCCAATTGTTCCAGCAAATCATTGACCTTCTTTCCAAAGGAAACTAAATTTTGCGATGTTTCCCAAGCTTCAGTAACTACCTCCATTCTTTTGTTGATGTTATGCTCTACAAGGGCTCTAGATCATGCAAGGAGGGTAGAGGATACTTTCATCTTCACTGCAATGGTAGCAGGCACAATTTTTGCCAAAGGACTGGAAAATTATGGAGTTGCAAGGAAAGCCTGCTCAAATTCATTGAGGCGTTGTTTCATATTGGCATTTTTTGTCTCAATTCCTCCAATGGAATCATGAAGAATGTCACTGGTTACCTGGTGAAATTGGCAGATTTGGGACGGTGGCATTTCTCTAAAGTTAATCTCTGCGCGATATTTTCCTTTCCTGTTTGTTACATCTCTCTTTTCAATGACCAGACTTTTAGATTGGCTGTCAAAAATAGTGCTCTGGATTACGAAGGATTCATCTATGTCAAAAAAGTCAGTGTCTGATATTTCCACCGCGGACGACCCAATTTTTCGCATGTGCTCAGCTTCAATTTCAAGTTGCATTTTTCCACTTTCAATTTGGGGTTCCTCCGCCTGCCCTACATTGTTTTTTCTTTTCTTCGTCAGTGAAATTTTGTGAGAACTATCAATATTTATGCGAGGAGGGTTCTTATCTCCTCCTTCGTTCAAAGATTTCTGAGTTTCTTTCTTACTGGGGTGGACCGTCGAAGCGATGCTCTGTGATGTCGTGCTTTTGGGAGTGTTGGCAGGGGACTGGGTACTCTTATCACCGGATACTTTTCCATGTTGTCTGTACAATTCAGCAATGCTTTGCAATCTCTCTGTGTCACAATCGGCAGAAGTAAGATTGTTGTCGACACTGTTCCTGTCTTGGGTCAGGTGTGTATGGATAAAAGAGGTGTTAAAGCCAACACCCAGTAAATGTTCTCGAAAAATTCCATTAGGGTCGAACCCTTTTATCCTTTCAGCGTATGTTAGGTTCAATTTCTTGAAATGGGTGGCAAACTCATCAATCTTGTTGATGTTTCTGCACACGAAGTCTCCGACTTTCCAGGACAGAGGAATGAACAGTTTTTTTTTCTTGTCATGGAAAAAATGCAACCAGTGGTTGTATTGCCTTTCTGTTTCTACAACAAACATCTTGTTTGTGATGTGGCATGAAAGGAAGGCAAGATTTTCCTTAGAGCCAAAGACCATGAGGACATTGTGATTTTCCTCTTGCTCAAGTGTGCCCTTCTTATTAAAAAACTTGGTTGCCTGGCCAGACATCCGCGGAGCATCCTTGCCTAACAGTAAATCTTTGAAAACTAATACAAATCCATTAAAAACTTCATAAAAACAATGGGAGGCCTTGTGTCTCCACAGGGCCTCGTGCTAGAATGTTACTAGGTCGAATCCACAATTTATTTTATTGGAAAGAGAAAGTTTTGGAAACAGACAGCAATACACAATTGCGAAAATCAAATAAGATGACATATAAAATTTATTCGATTCTTTGAATCATGACAAATGGGAGTAGAGCTCAATCGAAATTAGCTTCCCCCAATCGAAAATGTATTGTTCCTTGACTGTGAAATACAAAATATAAATAATTATATGGGAAATTCTTGTTGTGGATGCCTGTCCCATTATTTTTTTAACCAACCAAGCAATTTCCCGGAATAGATTTCTAAAGGAACTTACCTGCAGCCTTGTGATATCTTCAAGAACTGTTGTCGGGTCTTCGAGGAAGTTCGCTAAGATGTCCAACCCGTTATGATGTTTTTCTAGAAACTATTTGCAGTCTTGTCCTCTGAATGTCAATGTTGGGTTCAGCAATTTTAACATCTCACGGAAGAGCCGAGGCGACAAAGAAACAGGAGAATGGTCGCGCAGTGGAATAATTATTTGGCCTGGAATATATTTTTCGACGCAACAAGAGACCACCTCCTTAGAGTAAAAAACCTCAGGAACGTAGCCTGCACGAGCGATTCCAGAGGTCCAAATCACTTCGTGTTGGGCAGAACAGGATGAATAGTAAAAGTATGCCCTGGACCACTGAAATCTCTGGTCCTCTTGTGCGATCATATTTACTGTATCTCCACAAAATTGTTGTCGTCCTAGTGCCATAATTCTACAAGACCGTTTATTTGTTCTAGTTGATGAATGAAATGAAAAGTTGGAAGGGATAGTATAACCCTACGCAAATTTTGGTCGAAAGCGTGTGAATGGAATATTTCCTCGAGACTTTCATTGATTAATGACAATTTGGACGGTTGTTTCATGATGTGTTGTTAACATTAAACAGTACTAATTGCATACATAGAAATGGCAATACATTGGATATTGCAATGAGCGATTAAGCATTGTAGATTTCTTGAGCGGCCCAACACGAGGATGCGTGTTGGAGATGAACAATCAGAAGGGACAAAATAACTCTCTGCACATCTTGGTTTAATGCGTAATAATGGGAGATCTCCTTGAGGTTTTCAGCCATTAATGACAATGTTGACGGTTCTTGCATGGTCAGTTGTTAACATGAAAGGTTTTTAATCGCATAGTAAGAAAGTACGGAGGTCATGGGCAGGGGAAAAAAGACAGCTACAAAATAGGGTTGCAACGTACAAGCATTGAGGGTGAGGGCGCAAGGGTCAAATTCTATGTCTCATAACTTTTTGAGTGAAATACGCATAACAACGAAGAGGATATGGTAGGACAGCCGGAAGCACAGGAAGTTAGTGGGGATGGAAGGCACCGAGAGATACTTTGAAACATTTGTGAGTAGTGGTAGATTGACCGTGCTAGAATTGTAGATTTCATGAACCCAGTAACAAGAGAATCCAAAATAGGGTGAGAAGGGGTCTACAAAGGAGGCGAGGCCCGGACCTTCTAATTGTATCGCTCTGAACATTTGAATGCATATTCTGTAACACGGAAGAGCGGACGATGTCGGAATCTAGTAGTCAATTTGTATATTGTGGAGAGTGCAATCAAACTGTTTCGTACCTCTGTGTCCAATTGTCAATACTAAGAGCTAATTTAGTATTCAAAATATTTTTTTAGAAACTGTTAGATAGTTCATATAGACTAGCATCCGTAAACAATGGCAATCTCCACCCCGCCAGTCCTGCATTCTGTGTGTCAATTTGTATATCGCGGAACTGCGAGCGTTGTCTGGAGGACACGAAACAATGGAAGTGCAATGTTGATTCAACCACTCTGCAAGTTCGCTTGTCAATTTGTATATCACGGAACTGTGGGTGCTATTTGTAGGCCACGTAACAATGGAGGTCCAAGTTTGAGCCCGCCCATCCGAGAACCCGCGATCCAAAATGTCGCTAGATATCGAATGCAAAATTTGTACATGCTCTATAAAATATCATGGGAATTAGTACATGCTCTATAAGATATCATGTCCATACTTTATAGTCCCATAATACACGGGAAGAAAAAAAAGGGAAAAAGAATGGAGTAGTTAGCAGTGGAATTGTAGATCACGGAAATTTAGAGTGGAAGATGTATATAACGAAGAAACATATCATAAGCATCGAAAGAAACAGCGGTCGGTCGGATTCGTTGTCTGATTATATAGATGGAGATAAACATATGTCAACCCGCCAACGCTGGAGTTGCATATTTCATGAACCGAGAAATAGGAGGATCCAAAACAGGCTGAGAAAGTGTTTGCAAATGAGGCGAGGCCCGAACCTTCTAATTGTATCGCTATGAACATTGGAATGCATAATCTATAACATGGAAGAGCGGACGATGTCGGAATCCGATAGTCAATTTGTATATTGCGGAGAGTGCAATCCCAACTGATTCATACCTCTGTGTCCAGTTGTCACTAATAAGAGCTATTTTAGTATTCAAAATATTTTTTTAGATATTGTTATACAGGGAAAAAATAAAAACTAAAATAATTTTTTAGATACTGTTAGATACTTCATAGGGATTAGCATCCGTAAACAATGGCAATCTCCACCCCACCAGTCCTGCACTCCATGTGTCAATTTCTATATCGTGGAACTGGGAGCGTTTTTTGGAGGACACAGAAAAATAGAAGTGCAATGTTGAGTTAGCCAGTCTGTAGGTGTGCTTGTCAATTTGTATATCGCAGAACTCGGGGTGCTATTTGTAGGGCACGGAACAATGGAGGCCCAATTTTGAGCCTGCCCGCCCGGTCGAGAACCTGCGATCCAAAATGTTGCCAGGTATGGAATGTGGAATTTGTACATGTTCTATAAAATATCATGTCCATATTTTATAGTCCCATAATACACAGAAAGAAAATAAGGGGAAAAGGACAGAGAAGTTCGCAGTGGAATTCTAGATAATACAAGGGAAGAAGAGAAGGGAAAAGGAACCAAGTATCTCGCAGAAGAACGTCTAGTGTTTGCTTATTAATGCAAATGCTTGCGAATCCTTGCTGAGTTCTCACCAGTTAACACATAAAGTGCAGATCACGGAAGCATCTTTCGTACCACTGTGTCCACTTGCCACTAGTAAGAGCATTGTTGATGTATATCAGGAAGGACGCGAAGTTGTTGGAGATGGAAAGCAGCGATGGATACTTTGAATGAACTTAATGTATACAAGGAAACCACAGTGGAATTGTAGATTATGGGTGTTTTGAGTGAAATATGTATATAGCTGAACGATAAGCAGCTCGTTTCACAAGTGCCATCCCCACAACGACGGGCATAAAATTGGCTAAGTATGAAAAGGAATAGCGGTCAGTCAGATCCTTCATGCAAGGATATAGATGGAGATGTTAAGGCATGAATTGTAGATCACGGAAGTATCTTTCGTACCACTGTGTCCACTTGTCACTGGTAAGACCATTGTTGATGTATGTCAGGAAGGACGCAAAGTTGCTAGGGATGCAAATCAGCAACAGATACTTTGAAAAAAGTTAATGTATACGAGGAACCCATGGTAGAATTGTAGATCACAGATATTTTCAGTGCAAGATGTATATAGCAGAACGATAAGCAGCTGGGCTCGCAAGCGCTGGCCCCGCGGCGGCGGGCATAAAATTGGCTAAGTATGAAATGGAACAGTGGTCGGTCGTATCCGTCTTGCGAGGATATAGATGGAGATGAAGACATGTCAGCCTATCATACATAGAAATATGACTAAGTATAAAACTAGAAAGCCATAATGGATAGCAAAAGAAAAATGGGAAAAGAGATAAGTATCTGAGAGTCGAGAAAACCTTTTTTTTTCCGTTTATTAATGGCAATGTTTTCGAACCTTTGTTGGCTTCTCACTAGTAAAAGAATTAAGTGCACATCACTGAAGTTCTTTTCCTGCAACATGTATATGACGAAACATGGGACATAGGTGTTGGATACCGCGAACCCGGGGCCTGGTGTCCAGATAACTAGCTAAGTATTGGCCAAGACGAAGTTTTGATATCTATTTCAATAGTATTCATACTAGTATCTATCAATGGAGAAAGTTTTCGTATTTATATAAATAGTATTCATACTAATATATATTAATGGATTGTTTATGTTTCAAATGAAAATGATCTCCCAATTTGCAAGATGCTCGCAAATTTTGTTGAAACCAGGAAAATTTTGACTACAAGATGTACATAGCGCAACAAGAAACATGAATTTGCATTATGGTCTCAACGAGATAAATTCCTTATCATCTATTCATCTTGTATTCATTGCAATGACATCAACAAACGACGGCTCTCCATAAACATCAATATCTAAATTAAATTAAAGGCAATCAAAATTTGTTGTGACTTTAAGTAATTAAAGCATAAATTGCAAACTACGGAAGTTCCTAGGCTGCAACATGTATATGACGGAACAGTGGACATATTTGTTTAATACCACAAACCCAAACATGACTGCCTAACCTTTGTCGAAGAGGAAGTTTTCTGTATTTTTTCCAACAGTACTGATATTAGTATATATGCACAGATATTATCAAATAGAACAAGCTGCAGTATATCCAACATACTTCAAAGGAACATTGTGTCAACAGTTTAGCTGCCTTGTTGTAACTCATGAATTCATTCTATTTACAGAACCCGAAGAATGGGAGTAGAACAGGTCCTCCAATTTCTTTCTTTAACTACAGAGCCGACGCCACATAAGTATGGCCTATGAAAAAGTATTTTTAAATGTAAAATGTAAAGAAAGAATAGACTAGGTTTTATTTAGATTGAAGTAGTGAGCAGCAAAAACAAAATCATGTCCTTCGTGTTTAATGACACAGGGGAAGAAGGTACAGAATACAATTAAAACAAATACCAGAAATTGGAAAATACTATTAAGAAATAAACCGAAATTATTCTATATTCAAATAAGATGTGTTACAAAATACAGCTAAGGCTATTTGCGACAACGATTGTGATTTCGCCTGCCATCGACCAATTAAAAATATGTACATTGATGAAGCTTCTTCACACTTTTCTTGACGTCCAAACTCTTTATTCATAAAAAATGAGTTGAATATCAATTTTGGGTTTTGTACTTAATCGGTGTTGCAAATTACATCTATCCCAGTTTTTTGAATACCTTGTTTCTTCCATATATGGCTTGCTCGCAATGGCTGCTTATTCAACATTCCATTCTTTGTCAAGTATTAATTTCCTTTTGTCGTCGAAAAGTTGGGGTTTAAGGTGTTTTCTTTGCAATGTTCCTGAGCATTCACATCTGAGACAACTTAGAAATGTGATTCAGGCCGATTTCAAAGTGAACGGAGTCGTTTTATGTCACAACAATTAAGGCAGGGGAAAAAATTTCAAGTATATAGTGACTGGTATTCTCCCTGTATTCGATCGTCTGTTTGGTTGAGAAGCCTGCCTGAGGATTGGTATGTGGAACTTCTTTGCTTTATTACAGTAAATTGGAAGAAACGTCCAACCCAGATGCAAAATGAAAATATGTTGAGGTACATAACTTCTTCAGGTAGTTGAGGTGTGGAAAGTGCATCAAATGTTGCAGAATGCACCAGCACAGGTCTAGAAAGTGTATCAAATGTTGCAGATGGAATTAGAATATATCTTTCCTCATAGAGGGGGAGGTATGGTGGCCCACGGAAAGGTCTGGAATGTTCGGAGGTGATGCCAAATATGTGGACTCTACAACTACATCCAGAGGAAACTAAACAAACTTTTATGAAGAACATGGCTTTCTATCAAGTCGGCTACCAAAGCCACATGCAGCTCATCAAACTATGAAATAGAAACTCTTGTAGTGATAATATGTCGTTTTATCCACCGATACAGATTCTGTTACCAGCCTCCGAGGAAGACAAATATTTGTGCGAACTCTACAATTCGATACAATGGACAAATCTGTGTTGTTGGAAGAAGCTATATACTTAAACGAAGAACTATCTTGCAGGTGACCTAAAAATCCATTACAATTCCCAGCAAGAAAACAAAGAAGTTCAACAAACAAATCTCCAGGCAGCCTTTTCAACCAACCAAAACATCGAACACAGGGAGAACACCAACCAGAACATACTTGCTCTCTTTTTTTCGTCCTCTCTGAGTTTCTCTTGTATAACAGAGTTTTTTTTTTACTCAAATCTCACATCACATAAAACCAGTCTCTCTTCTTTCATCTGCCCCTCAATCGCATCTCTAAGTTGTCTTACATTTCCATGACCAAGAACATTAGAACGAAGGGACCCTAAAGTGCAACTCTTTGATGATAGAGAGAAATGGAAATAAGTATTTAAAAGAAAGGCTGGATGGTCTTCCGTACATTTTGTGTTGATTCATTTTAATGACAGATGTTCTCGATATTTTCAGTTATTAATGCTAATCTTTTTGAATATGTACGTTGAATAGTGACTAGCAACACGTATTAAAATTCCCATATCCGAGCAGATTCTCAAATCTGACATCTAAGATATGCACAATATTAAAGAGGGACATGACATCAAGGCCTCTATGGATCACACGTTCGTGAACTATGCTGAAGCTTTTAAGAAACCTAAAAGTGCACAAGCAAAAAAAATAAAATAAAAAGTATTTTCGCAAATTCAAAATGCAGGAAAAAAGAAATTATCAGATCCCATAATATTCGGTTGTCTATTCATTTTAATGGCAGATGTCCTTGAGCTTTCCAGTTATTAAAGCCCATCATTTCGAAATACACAATATTAAAGAAGGGCATGATGTGAAGGCCTCTTTGGGCGAAACGTTCGTGAACTATGCTGAAGCTTTTAAGAAAACTAAAACTACAGAAACAAAAAAAAACTATTTTTGCAAATTCAAAATGTGGGCAAAAAGAAATTACCAGATCCCATAATATTCGCCTGTCTATTCATTTTAATGGGAAATGTTCTCGAGCTTTTCAGTTATTAAAGCCCATCATTTCAAAATGCACAATATTAAAGAGGGACATG
>JASDQU011026036.1:17157-32072 GCA_032191745.1 Picea mariana
AGTGTATGCTCACATAATCTATTCACCTAATTTGATAAATTGCTTACAATTATATAGGCTAGGATAGCCCCTAACAGTCTCCTGAATAAGTGGATCTGAAAACCACTTCAACACAATTCATGCGTACAGTTTTAACCATTTGCTAACTATGGCATTTCGCCATTATTATCTAACAACTCTCAACTCATCGTCCGTGCATTATTCATTTATTGTTTATTCTCTTTCGAGGGAGGGGGAATTTCAGGATACTAGCTTGGTCATTGAAAAGTTCAAGGCTAAATCCAAGAAAATGCATCAATATCATAATTAATGTTTTATAAAAAAATAAAAATAAAAACTAAATCTTTTTCATTACAAGATAGGTCACATTTCTTCATTTTTTATTTATTGTGAAAGATAAAGTATCTTAACAAGGACCCTAGGACATGAAAGAATTCCATTCCTTGATATTTCAAAGATAATGCATATTGCACTTACTCTAAGATGTTGTGTTAGAGTTCTTCTTGCATATTTCATTTTTATCTACAATTAGTTGTCTCCTTCATATCTGTCAGCATTTGGTTCTATGGAATTATGAAGTGGTGCCAAAGAATAGGGAACCAACAAACAAAAAGTTCTATTCTTGATATTTATAGATTTTGCTCCAATAAAAATTTATTCAACAATATGTTTTTCCATGTTTAATTACAAAGAATAATGATGATAGATTGGATTGCACCTTGTTGCTAATGAGTACAAATCAAAAGACTTTGACTAATATCCATAAAATATACTTGAACTTGTAACATTTTATTAAAACTTGGTAATGTATCCCTTAAACTACAAACCTCGTGGCATGGGACTTATGAATCACATTAAAGAGAAATATTAAGTTGAATTATAAAATTTTCACATGCAATACTAAAATATAATGAGGTTTACTACATTGGAAAATAAATTGTTTCAAGAATTATCTACATATTCCATGTCTTATAGCTTAATTATGAAAAAGTCCTTCATAATTTTTGGCAATTTTATGTTTCATTTTGAAATGTATTGGGTCATTATATTATTTTTCATCTCTCTTGATGATTTCCAAGTTGGAAACGTTGGAGGAATCAACTTGCAAGGTGATTTGGTGGTAGTTCCTAGCTTGGAAAATTGGGGTCCAGAACCTTCAAGATCCATTTTGAGGCATTAAACAATCGTTTTGGGAGTTCTTTTCGCCAGAACTTGTGTACACCCCATTTACAATGTTCTACACTCCTATACCTTTCTAATGGTTCATATGCGTCAATCAAAGTTCATATCCAAAACTTATGCATCATGGAAGTTGACCTATATGGGACTAGCCACGTGATTAATTTCAAGAATATTCTAGAAGTTTCAAAACCCTACCATAATTGAGGGTTGATGAAGTAAACACTCTACCCCTATATGGATATCAGTCTATGTAAAATATCGGATCACTAGGAGGAGAAGGGGTTCCATTCTTTTGGCATTATATCTTGTTCCATAGATGAGAAAACCAGAGTGGTATTTTGTGAGCATAAAAGAGGCCGAGATATTTTGTAGTAGCTATACAAGCCAAGTTCATAGGAAAATCTAGAGAGAGTGCCTCTTTCTTTGTACTTGCATCATTTCTATACTAGAGAAAAGAGAGTAGGGTAGCATCACCTTCTAGCTAGGTTTTATCCCTTATTAGGTTTCTGAGATCATCTAATGTGTTTGTTTGTGGATGGTATGTGCATTTATTTCAGTTATCTATTTTTTCCATTTGACCTATTTCACAGGTTTATTTTAAGAAGAGAATCAATATGTGTTCTAAAAAAAAACAACCTTAATAGTAAATATTTTAGTTATTTATTAGGCTTGTTGTGACAAATTGTTCTATTGGAATATCCACGACAGTTTTTACATCACATGCCAATACTATTATTTGGCCATGTATTGCAACTTCTACATTGAAATTTCTAATTGAACACATGATCGTTGACATAAATCTAGTGATGAAGTCTCCACAACCTCTTCACACTTTACTCGAAGCTCTAGCCTTCCCGTAAATGGAATAAATTTTGTTACATTTCTTAAGAGGATTCATATGTACTACATGCTATGTACAATATGCTAGGAAACCCTTAAACTAAATTCAATCAATGAAAGCACTACAATAATGCCAATCAAGATAGAAAAAACCAATCAACAATGATGGTAGTCTAGGATTATTTACCACAAGTATAAAATAAAATAAAAATGATGCCTATGAATGTGAAGTTACTTCCTTTACTAATAATTAGTTGCAAAGAATATAGTGACCATAAAAATGTCATTCAAAATAAAGAAAGTCCACCATAAAATTCTAAGATACAACTCCAAAAGTGTTGCAACTGAAATCTTTCAAATATATTCCTTAATAAATAACACATAATACAACTCTCTTCTTTACTAAGAGATACATGAAAATCTATTACAAATCAAAATTTTCAATTATATTCATAACTAAATAACATATAAAACAAATCTCTTTACTAAGAGAGATATATGAAAATCCATAACATTGTAAATATCAATACAAGACTAAAAGACACTACTTCCAAAAAAAAACCAACATATATTTTGTTTTAAGGCCTTGCCTCCTTCCAAATCAAAGGTAAAATTTAAATCCTTACCTCCTTCCTAATTAAAAGTAAAATTTTGGTGTTGAAGCTACTAAACAAAACACACCAAAGGTAAGGCCATCTCTAATAGCCCCACTCCAACCCCCGCTCGTGGTCGCTATCAAACAAAATGGAAATTCTCATTTTCCTTCTCAATGAGGACTTGACAGAAAGTTTATGGCGGCTTGGCATAATGTAATCCTCTTGGGACTGGAGAGAATATTTGTGGAGGCTTGGCACAATGTTATCGACATTCATTGAACCTACCTAGTAATGCTTCTATTATTATTGGAAGAGTAAACACTTTAGTAATATTGACCTTTGAGTATTTTGAATTTTTTTTGGTTTTATTGCATGATCTATCATAGGTTAAAATTCACTATATTTAATGCATTCAAAGACCTGTTTGTTAGGTTATCTAATAGGAAAAAGATTTACCTATGTCAACTAACTAGTGAGCTAGGTTATTCTATGTTATTTTCATTGTTTTAATA
Organism: Picea mariana; assembly: GCA_032191745.1. Classification (NCBI taxonomy): domain Eukaryota; kingdom Viridiplantae; phylum Streptophyta; class Pinopsida; order Pinales; family Pinaceae; genus Picea; species Picea mariana. The sequence goes on from JASDQU011026036.1 coordinate 20,288, forward strand.
GATTATATTTTTATCTTGCATTTTGTTAAAATTAGAAGGCCTTAAAGTTATGTTAAAGTTTTTCAAATAACATGAGTGTAAAGAAATCATTATTTAACCACCAACTGAACCAGAAAAGAATTACAAGGCATTAGCCATAGACTTATCATAGTGTCATAACAATAAATATAAGTTGTTTGATCATATTTTCCAATATTTTTATGGAAAGTTTTTGCATCAAAATATGCCGAACCTATATCCTACTTTAACCATGGAAAAAAATATGATGAATTATCGAAAACAAGTATTCTAACTAAAGGAAAAACAAAAACCAAATATATGAGGATACAATATGAAATATGAAATTCACAAAACATAAAAGGAATCACTTGCTCTGAATATGAGATTCAGAACACATAAAAGGAATCACTTGCTCTCAATATGAAATTCACAGCACAAAAAATGTATCACTTTGTCTCTCATCCAATAAAAATCTAATTATTAACAACAATTAATAATACCTAAATGAAAATAAGAGAAGTGCACATAATTGTCCCTAGCACTTGTCTCAAAAATAAACATGTTACATATAATTTCCAATATCTACTTAAAACTGATAGTCTGTTCTCGTATTAGCATTTCTCAATACTTCTCATTGACAGATCGAGTGAACTTTTATCATCTCTTAAATCGGTTCCTTATCACAATTATGGATGGTATTCAACAGAGAAAATTGTTCAATCTGTAAAGAAGCACAGCCATGAACTATATATGTAAGGTGCAACAAAAGGCTCTGGATTTTAGATGCCTATGCTTGTTAAAGCAGTTGCTAGCATTAATGTGTTTGGCTGTGTTAGTGATGGCCACTCTATGCCATTGATTGGATAAGGGAAGCAGGACGGGATAGCATTTTCACCCACGGAGTTGTCGAGTCTATCAATAAATGCTAAACTACAATACATGCTATACTATTTTGATTTCTAGTTCATAGTCAAAACCATGATTGTAAGCACATCTCACCTTTTCTGTAATCAAGTTTTTGTCGAACCTTCGTGGTGTCAATGGTGTGGAGACCTACTAGTCTGGTTTAGTTCACAGCCATGGGTAAACAAAGATGGACATGACCAGAACATCCTCAGGGGTCCGGAACAAATTGAATGGTTGGATTACCGCGAAGACAATCACATAGAAGAATTTTACCTTTTCTTTTCACAGTCTCGTTTATGTTTTATTAATTTGTACCAAATTTTATAGAGACTTGACACAACCTTTAGAATTTTACATTTTCTTTGTTGCTGCTGAGGGAACCTTGAAAAAAAAAAGATGAGGAGGTGCAACATAGGCGGGGAGACCGCATTGATGTTTGTTCTTGGGGAAGGTCTCGCAAGTGTTTGAATGAATAGCATAAACATGAATAAGAAACCTGGAAGCCATCGCCTATTGAGTAATTACAGTTTGGAGTTTGTGGCAGGTGATGATGACGAACCTGCCAGTGATTGAACTCAGACACATTGGGAGGTAGAGTGAGTGGCCATTTGCTTGAGTGACTGTTGTTTGTTGGTAGGGGTTCAAGTCTATGTTTTCCTTTAATGTATAATTAATTATGAATCCTGTGAAACTTAATGAATACTCTTAATTTAATTAAGTAATACTCTTCCTGTGCTAATCGTGAACAAAACCAGAATTGGGTAACCAATGAATCCACAGATCCCACTCCAATACCAAGTCCCAGGAAGCATTTTCAATTATTGCATGAATACATAGATCCCACTCAAACACCAAGTGCCAGGAAGCATTTTAAATTATTGCATGAATACATATTCGAAACCACAATGATCTTAGCAGTGTCAACCAAAACTTTCTATTGACAAATAATGTGTCCCAACAAATTACCCGAACTTAGCACACCAATTTGAAGACAACGCTATTTGAGATAGTGTGAGGGGCCACCCAGTTCGATCGTTATTTTCCATATACTCCGATCCATAATCTGTGCGTATTCCGCACCCATATCCAACATCTTCATTACCTACTTTTATCTCATCTCTCTTTTGACTGCATCCCTCTCGTCACTGCATCCCTCTCGTGCCTTCTCTTTTGCATCGTCTCTTCAATAACAAACATGGAAATACAATGACCACGAGACTGATGATACTCCATTGCAATTGACCAGATAGCCATTCCCTCTACATTGTAAGCTTCATGAGTGGTATAACTGCCAGCGGTTTTCCCCAATCGCCTCCATTCGGCCACAGGAAGAGGGGTAGGGAAATATCGATAACGAAAAACAGAGAGAAGAAGAGACAACGAGAATGGATCAGTTGCGTTTCGACCCCGCGAATAACCATAAATTGTTGATTATCAGTGTACGAGACGAAGCCAGACAAAAGGAGAAGCCGGCCTTTTACTCATAATAGTGAACGCAGTATAAAAAAGAGGAGTTCCCCTTAAAAAAATAGACAAACGACGAGAATTTTGAAGAGGGCTTCGCCTTAAAACAAGAACGCAGTATACAAAAGAACATTCAGTTTTTTTATCTCCAAGCTTTTACTAAATCAGCTCTTATGGATCTGCTAGTCAGTTATGCTGAATGTAGGTTCATAAAAGATAAAATGAATAAATCAGCCGTTATGGATCTGCTAGTTAGTTATGCTGAATGTAAGCTCATAAAAGATAAAATGAATCAGAGCTAACTATTTAAAGTGGTTGTATGGCGGCAACCGAGAAGTAAAGATTTGGTTGGCGAAAGCTTTTCAATTGTTATAGTCTCAGGTATAGTTCCCAACGCAATCATATCGCAGCACTCCAGCTCCTGGTCCTCAGAGTAGACAAAACCATGGCACTATCCTTGGATAGTGCCGAGATTCATTGAATACTTCTCTTTCTCTTTCTCTTCTAATGGGAGCCTGAAAAACTCCAGGGCAAGCTTCTTCACCCGCTGAAGCAGTCCATGTTCAATGCCATGATTCAAAATCTGCAATTTATGCTAAGCCAAGAAACAAAGAAAGTTTGAGTACTTCTATACCTGAATAACATGATATTTTCTCATCTATAAGCGAATAATAAATTTTCGGTCTTTTGATAACCGAATAGGATGCCAGCTAGTAATATATAGTAATCGATTAACCTCGAAGAATCCCTAATCTTGGCAGGCAGCGGACAGCCTGGCCATCTCAGATTGCCTGGTGCGGCCTCGGCATAGCGGACAGCCTGGCCATCTCAGATTGCCTGGTGCGGCCTCGGCATAGGAGGAGTTTTTCCATGTCAATGACAAGTATATTCACGCCAGTGGAAACACTAGGCAGTACCGTTGCAGATCCCATGATAATCTTCTTCGCATCTGATATCACCGTGGAGAACAGTTTGAGGCCGACATATCACCTGTTATCCCTCGAGATGTTGCAGGCTGTTATTGGAACGATGCCGAGGCACCCGAAGGGCCGAGACTCATGATGAATCTTAAGGCTAGATTTCTAGTAAAATAATTGCGCAATATTTGAGAATTTTTTCCCTCTTTCTTTTGAAATTATAGGACCTCAAACAATTCTCACTCCAGCTGACAAATGCTCTCAACTATTAAAGACATTTGTCCACAGTGTTTCAGACAATCAAGCATGAAAAGAGGATGGAATGGTGGATCAAAGGAAAAACAAAATAAACATACAAGCATTGCTAAGAATGAATCATGTAGCATCTGGAAAAGAATAGCGTGTTGAGCATACATATCAACAAAAACCTGCACAAAGAAAATGATAAGAACTGGTCATACATTCAGAGGAAATCAATTATGTGTCATTGTAGAAATCATATAGTAACACTGAACATGGTGAATGGTTGATAAAAAAAGGCAAGAGTGGAAGGAAGTGCTTTAAAAAAAACAAACACTGTAAGGAAGGAATTACACTGGATGAATCTTTGTTACTTGTCGCATTTATCAACTTATTGTGCTCAAGATATCTGGTCAAACAACTCTGGTTGTAAGAAACTCTTCAATTCCCTAAAGTGTACCCTAACAATGGGTGTTCTAATTGTCTTTTACTGTGCGCTCATGCTCTAAAATTGCTTCCTAAAACCATTTCCTACTTCTTGAAATCATTTCTAGCTTCTTGATTTTTGAGTGGTTTTCCTCCTAGTTAAAATTCAATATACCTTCATCTAGGTGAAATTTTGTTTTGAGCAGATAGTGGGGAAGCTGCAGATTAGTATGCTAAAACATCCATCGAACCTTGCTCTTGAAGTGCTCCTAAAATCATTTTTCTTTCACTAGAAATTTGAAAAAAAAATCTGTGCCTCGTTGGATCTATCTTTGGCAGGTGATCACGACCATTGATTAGAGGATCATCTATCGGAGTTCTCAAGGGTCAAGTCTAAACGGAGGCTCGATGAATGAAGCTTCGAGAGTCATGATGGATAAAATTAAACTGGGACCGTTGATCTCAAATTTGATCCAATGCTATCCATTAATCGATCTTGACTGAATACCAATATTTCCTAAGGCTTTGATGGTGTCAAGCTGACATTAGATAGGTCAAATGAATCATGTGGCAGCTTGGTATAGAACCCACAGGTGTGCTACTAATAGTGACTTCATGCATTTGTCTACGAGGACACGTGTCCATCTATTGTTACTTCAAGTAGGAGAGAAACTGCAATGGATCTTAGGTCATTGATCTCGCTCTCCTTTACCAAATACTGACTGTCCTTAAGAGGTATGAAAATCGGAGTTATCTATAGCTAGGACCTATGAGGAATGCCGATGAAAGAACTTTGACGACTTTAGATATGGAGCTATAGAAAAGGTTGGATTTGGACTATTGATCGGAGTTACAATAAGATGATATCTGGATCGTTCATTTAGGTGGTGGAGATGGACTAGGATGCGTCATCTCGCTGCAATCCGAGAGAAAAAATTGGCGAAGGGATGAATAATATTATGATGAAGCCACCCTAGACACGTGGTGTCTTCTTGTTGGTTTGTGTTGGTACATGATGTGGCATATAGGTAAGACATGTGTTACTCGTATTCTAGACACAGACGACTTTAGGGGCTAAATTTCGCAAATGGGCTAATTTTCCATGGTTTTTCCCAAAAAATGATTCGCGAATTTCCACTTTTTATAAAAATTATTTGCCCAAATTTCATAGAATAAAATTGTTTTACCTTACAAATCGCCAAAATTTTATAGAAACTATATAAAATTGTTAGAAATTTGAATATTTTTACGAAACTATCGCCAAACGTTTTACATTTTGCATATTAATGACTAGTAATATTAGCCCACGTTTCTAAATTTTAATATAAATTTCCATCCTTAAAATCATCCTTGATTCTAGACATTTACATGTGTATCTAGTGGGTTCCACCTGTCCACGTGGCAGGTGTTGATTGGCTCTTACAGTGCTTCTTTGACCGACCGACGTGACACATGGCCGAAAGGATTTGATACCTAGGAGAAGATAGGGATTGTTGATTGGTTCTACCTGAAAAAGGTTCGAGAGTAGATATGGACCGTCCATCGTTGCTGCTTAATTAGAGAGTTGGAATACTACTTTCGAATGAGACTCCAAAGAGAGAACTACGAAGAAAATTTCGACCATCCATTGCAGGAATATGAGATCAAATGAGATCTATTGATCGTGGCATGGTCGAAAACACAAATCAATGAAGGAAAAAGTCGTCATGTTGATCTCATATTTCATACATGTCACCTTCTTATTGGGTCCATGTCAGCACTGACGTGGAACACGAGCAATAAACGTGTCGCCCATTTTTTATATGCTTTGGGGTGACTTTGGTGGATTCCACTTGTCCATGCAAGAAATCTCAATTTGTTCTCACAGTTCCATATTCTCATGTCGTGTTGTCATCTCCTCTTCATTTCGTCGATGATGATGTTGTCATCGGCATTGCGAAATTTGCATTGGGAGTTTCTCTTTGCATTTTCCCAATGCCGACCCTCGACCTGATCTCTATCGTTGATTTGTTGCCAATGCGAGTAGAGTTGTTCATCTGACTCACCTAAAATCCAAGACTGGCTAAAGGGTGACCATTATTATGTTGATGTAATCGTGATACGTGCCATCTTTATATTGGCTCACAATGTCACTGACGTGGCAGGGGAGAAGGACATGTTTCACCCTTATTTGAGTTTTCAACCCATGCATGAGGTGGTTTCCACATATCCACATGGCAGCCTCTGGTTGGCTCTAGCAATGCTCTGTTGGCATATTCCTTTGGCTCCACATGTAAAGTAATGTGGCAGGGAAAATCTTCATGGGCGATAAGGAAATAAAATGCGCTGAGGTGAACATTTATTTTGTCGACAATGACACCAATGTTGGTGATCACTGAGCGCTTTCCCTTGGTGCTCGGACTATGGTCCTGTGATAAGCTTCTTTGCCACCTGATGCTTATGCACTTTTTGGGTGCAATAAACCCCTTTTGACTGTGACAAGCCTCTGTTGAACTGCAACAAAACCTCTTTTGGATTGCGACAAGCCCTGAGAGCTTAATATTGCCTTATATGCACAAGGACATCTATTTTCTTGGTGTTTCTTGATATTGTCTTTGGCAAATTCGACTCTAAACTTCATACAATCCCCCGAAGCTCGACTTTCTGCTGCTAACTCCTCTAATCTAGACCTTATAACTTTAGTGATCATTCATTTAATTTAATTGCAAGAACAAATCCACTACTTATATCACCAATTCTTGTACATTTTCAATTTGGTCAGTTGACATTTCTAAACAGATTAAAAATTTAAACAGAAATAGTATATCACACAAGGCAATGATATGAAAAACAATAATGAAGAAGGTACATATAATGCTTATTACATTACAAGGGAAGCTATTTGGAGGAGCAAGAATGGACACGTATATGAAAAACAATAATGAAGAATGTACATATAATGGTCATTACGTTACAAGGGAAGGTATTTGGAGGAGCAAGAATGGACACGTATCACTAATCGCATCGGCGATTGTACCCATGAATTGTGTCCCGGGCATATATTCTCGGTTGCAGACATCCGTACATAACATCTGGTTGTCTATCATGTCTGTCTCGGACTCTATGCAGATACAGTCGGATTTAACAATTCCAAAATATGTCGACGACAAATGGGAGGTTGGGCGCCGTTGGGGCTCCTTTCTATTCAACTTTTTGGTTTCGAGGGAGTTATTCTGGAATATGCATTTCCTTTTTTATCTTTCATAAGGAAGCTAGGTTTTAGTAACCCTCCAAGAATAGAGTCTGAAATAAGACTGACAAAGGTCCTTTCGTATAGATTCTCTGGAATATCTGTCAAGAAGAGGTCAGTTCAAACCAAAAGAACCGATTATGTCGAAATTACTGCACATTTAGTTGAGAGTAATAATCATAATATAAGGAGTATAATCTGTAGTCCAGCCGTTAAAGATGCGATTTTTCTACCACTACGGCGTAAGGTGCTTTAGATGGTAGAGGATTGAAGCAACTAGTCCCCCATTGATTGAGATTATGATTTATATCTAAATTTGTGTGAATTTTTTCTTAAATTATGAGTTCAAATTTCTTACTTTGTAAATCATAAGCTTTGCTTTATAATTGGGAAAATCCTACCTATACCTAAAACGTTAAAGTGATAAGTTTCAGGTTAGAACTCTTACACAGTTCAAGGTTTCAAGTAAAAACCTCTCACTTCAATATTCTAAACAAATCTCACTCTTACACAGTGCAAGGTTTCTACACAGTGCAAGGTTTCAAGTAGAAACCTCTCACTTCAATATTCTAAACAAATCTCACACTTGTCAAAAACCTCTTAAAAACAATTCCTAACAATATATAAGGCCTTCTTTCGAAAACTTAGCTTTCATCCTAAGCATGCTCGATAGAGTGCTAAACTCTAAACCTCTAAGTTTGCCATATAACAAAATTGGTAAATGGTATGCAATTAATATAAGAGGAAACTTAATATAGAAAAGAAATCAATTTCAATAATAACATATATAGTGTACTTAGTATAAATCAAAAAATTCAGTTTCGATTGTTAATGGGTGATTATGGGTGATTTTTGTTCTGTCTCACACACACACATTGTATTGATGAAGTATGTCTCACCATTAATTTTGCTTTGATGTGGTGCTTATTGTTAGCAGATTTGGTCCTAGCAATATTTGTGTCGACATGCTTTGCATCCTTCATCTCTCAAGATGAGATAATGGGGACGAAGAGTTGTTTATAGGTTTACCATGGCATATTGTGGTTGAATTTATACCATGAGTGGACTCTTGATGCCAGTGATGACCCGAGACAAAGGGTTAGGGCTATAACCGACTATTTCAATTTGTTACCTCACGAAAATGCGTGGTTCATTTTTCATTTTCATGTGCCTCTCCTCCCAACAAGCACAACAAAATATCTTTACAGTTCATCGACAATTACAGGTTGCATCTAGATTTGCAAGCCATATACCTTGTTCTATCTTTCCCAAACATCATTCATCATCCAAAGCCAATAACAAAGGAGTGGATGCAAGGCTTGGGACCCCATGGATGAAGAGAGGAAACCCTAGAAGATTAACATGGTACTTGAAGAGGTGGCCAAGGAATAATTTATGGTGAGATAGTGGCCAAATACAACTCAAGAAGAGAACACCCTACATTGGAGGAGGTACAAATAATGACATGGAAATATAAAAACAAAAGACAAAAATGATTTGCATTTGAGAAAAATACAATAAGTCATGTGGAAAAGAAAGAGGCTACAGGAGGAACACTCTTGCTTGGGTGATGCTACATGGTGATAGAAGCACTTGTATGATCAAAGGTGTTCACTTGATGAGGAGCATTATACTTCAAGCCTTAAAAGATGAAAATTTTGGTAGCTTTATTATCAATGTACCCCTTGTAAGTGGGAGATCTTGTGCAAACAAACATTTAAAGTATGTTGAAGAACCTTTATGGGGATTTACACATTATTCGAGTCAGATTCCATATATTTCGAGGCGTGTTTCTCCCTTGAGGTATTTGGGGTAACTACATGTTCTACATATTTGGATGAGACCCCTTTTCATGGGAAGATGCCATGTGACAGGGTTGATATGGCTCAATTGGGGATAAATAAAGAACAAATTCCTACTAAGAAATGAACACATAACAAGTCGACTTATTAAATGGAGAAAGAGGCTTAAGTAAAATTTGGACATATAAGTTAATGGAAGACCAAATGGAGCATAATATTCACTCAAGAAGAGGTGCATTAGGGTTAGATATCTCTCTAAGAGGAGCACTAGGATTAAGTATGCCCAAGAGAATCCCTAGGGAGGTGTGCCTTATAGAGGATAACACTTTTTATGGATTAAAATAATATTTTCTTCTCTTCAAACCCTAAAAGGATGAAACCCTAATTTACGATGTAGGAAACCTATACATATAGGACAATTTCATTTCATAGAGGCATGGTTGGAAGATTTGAACTTCCCTTCCAAGCTTGGTTGAATATCTTTTGGATGTTTGGAAGGAGGGGTCCCATATGAGGTTTTTCAATCTCTCAATTATTTTCAAAGATGATGAGGGTTTTTGCAAGAATTACCATGGATTTTTCTACTAAAATAATATTTAGATAAGGGAAATTTTGTCTCACACAAATAAATTAGGGTAAGCATTTTAAACCCTCCCCAATCTTTGAGTTTAACCTTGAATCATTAAAGGATTTTCCATTGTCATTTTTTATATAGAAATACAAACACAAAAGAGAAAAACGATGTACATTGGAGGAAGATTAGAGTAGATCGTGTGGAAAAGAAAGAGAGTACAAGAGGAACACCCTTGCTTGGGTTATGTTAAATGGTGATAGAAGCACTTGTATGATCAAAGGAGGTCACTTGACGAGGAACAATAAGACATTTAAAGCATGTTGAAGCACCTTTATGGGGATTTACATATTATTCGAGGCATATTCCATATATTTTGAGGCATGTTTCACCGTTGAGATATTTGGGGCAATGAGATGTTATACATATTTGGAGGAAACCCCCTTTCATGGGAACATTCCATCTAGCATGGTTGATATGGTCCAATTTGGCATAAATAAAGAAAAAATTCCTACTAAAAAATGAACACATAACAAGTGGACATATTCAATGGAGAAAGAGGATGAAGTCAAATTTGGTCATACAAGTTAATGGAAGACCAAATGGATCATAATATTCACTCAAGAAGAGGTGCATTAAGGTTATATATCTCTCTAAGAGGAGCACTAGGATTAAGTATGCCCTAATATACCTAAGAAAAGGCCCGAGGAGGTGTGCCTTATAGATGAGAACACCTTTTATGGATTAAAATAGTATTTTCCTCTCTTTAAACCCTAAAAGGATGAAACCCTAATTTACGATGGAGGAAACCTATAAATATAGGATGATTTCATTTGCTAGAGGCATGGTTGGAAGATTTGAAGTTCTCTTCCAAGCTTAGTTGAATATCTTTTGGATGATTGGAAGAATGAGGGGTTCAATGTGAGGTTTTTCCATATCTCTATTCTTTTCATAGATGATGAGGGTTTTTGCAAGGATTAACACGAATTTTTCTACTAAAACAATATTTGGATTTAAGGGAAATTTTGTCCCACAAGAATAAATTATGGCAGGCATTCTAAAACCTTCCCAAATCTTTATTTTAAACTTGAATCATTGAAGAAAATTCTATTCTCATTTTCTGTTAGGTAAGACCATTTTGGCCTTCTTCATGTTGTTGTGAAATCATATTTGAAGACATGACATATTATTGGTCATTCTTTCAATTAAATGGTTGTCCTACTTTTTCTACTTTATTTAGGGTTTCATATTATGGTTGTTATTTTTTTCTTAATAGTTGCAAAGTATTATTGGCATTAATTTCATGGTTGTGTTGTGGAATTTTGTATAAGATCTTGTAGTTTTTCTTGCATAATTTGAAAATATAATTTGGACTAATTATGGTGCATGATTGAATGGCTTAGTTACATCTTCTCTACAATATTCAAATTGGATTTTTTGTTGAAGAAAAAGTCGAGTTCCCAAGATATTTTAGACTTGCTACAATGATTTGATGAGGGAATTTCTTTGAAGATATTGTTCTTGTTTCGAGACTCCATGAAGGAATGAAACCATTGTTATAGGATATTTCAAATGGCAAGTTGTTTGTAGAGGTGAGGAATGTAATGCCCACTTTTATTTTCTTACTTCATTCAAACCCTTAACAAATTAATTCCTAACTTAAGTAATAACATTAACCCTCATCGGGATTCCGCTACTTGCGATGTATAAGCGCTTGGGCCCACATACTTGTTGAAATCGGGAATTCGCCGATCGGGAGTTCGCGAGTCCTGCTGCACCCTGCACAGGACCTTCCAAGTCCCGAACCCCGATAGTCAACGGGTCAACCTTTTCTTGTGTCAGGGATTTCCCTATCGGAAAATCGGGGAATGTGGTGCCGAGCGTTTCATGCAACACCAAAACCCCGAACCCCGAATCTCCGAACGCACGCCACCTGTCGGCATCTCACAGTGAGGCCTAACGCCTCGACACCTGTTTCCCACTAAGTCCTGTGGTCCCACCTTGCCACGTTCTCTTCGGGATTTCGTGGATCGCGGATCCACGAAGCAAGTTCCTTGTAGTCGAAAACCCCGAAACGTCGAACTAGCGCTATCGCGCCACGTGTATTCTATCAACGCTGACGGGACTCGAGCTGCCACGTCGCCATCGGGATTTCGCGGATCGCGAATCCATGATAGCAGTGGTTCGAGGTATCGAAAACCCCGAAGTCCCGAACTCCGATATCCCGAGG
>JASDQU011026037.1:0-10009 GCA_032191745.1 Picea mariana
GTGATAGGTGATGTGTTTTCTTTTCTAGACGGGTTGCTTCAGTCTGGAGTTAGGGTACTGCACGCACTTCCTCTCGGATTGCTCTGTGTGTTCCTTCTCAAATAAATGTATTTGTGCTTGTCTTCCCAATTTGTGAGATTGTCTTCCTCTGTGGCTTTTGGGTCCGTTGGCAAATGGTATTTTAAGTGACCCAATCGTATTTTTGTTCGGGCGTAATGCCCATGTGAATTTATCAAACAACCTACGACTGCATACTGGGCCGATGCCTCTTGCTTAAAGACCTGGAAATTTTGGCATGCGATACCTTCCTGACAAATTCCTTTTGTTTGTATGTGGTTGTAAATCAGTGCGTGAGTGTCGAATTCCTTTGGGTTCGTGATTTGGTTGCACGACCTTTACGCCCATCCTGAATGATTTTACTTTATGGCCTTCTGAACCTGCCTCCACGTGCAGCTTGACTAACGCATTCATTCCTGGAGGTACTCCAAGTTGATGCCACGTGCAGCCTTACTGTGCTAGGTGTGAAGAAAAATGTGCTGCTGATCTAAGACGGTGTTTCCTGTTCCATTTGGCTGTCTGAGTTTTTATGCTATTCCTGTTCCATTTGGCTGTCCTGTAACTCGTCTATTGAAGGGAATTTCTTTTTACATTCTATCTATTGCACGACGAATTTACTAATTACCCCTTTTGACAGTGAATCTATGCGCTGGAACCGAGACGGCTCTGTAGTCATTTACTGTTCCACTTTTCAATGAATGACAGATAATTTATTAGATCTTGTTCTCTAATTGATGACAGATAATCTTTAGTGCGTGTTCTCTATTTAAAAATCATATCCTTTAACTCTGCATGAGCGTGTTGTATGGCTGTGAGGGTATTTTCTATGACACAATCAGGAATTCTTCTGAGTTTACACCCTGGTTCTGGCAGACGCCTTTTGACAGTCGCCCTTTGATCATTGATTCCCGGCATGCACTCCCAGGCTGTAAATTTGCTAATTATTGATTTTCATGCTATTGGAATTATGGCTGGGCTGCTAACTGCTGTAAATCGTAATGTATGGTTACTGTAATATAGAGCTGCTATCACATGCAAGGGTAACTTCTTATAACTGTTGAAATTAAGTAATAGTAATAATTTCATACATTAGCTAAAATGCCATGACAGTGTTGAAAACAATGTAATTTTTATCGTTATTTAATTCGCACCATTAATTGCATTATACATGGATATGGTTATCTTTGATGCTGTTACTGAACTTCTATTGTAATTGATAGAAATGTTAGCTATGCTCCATAATTAACTGCTTCGCTGGCTTCATGGTTAGCATCGATTATTTTACTTACTGCACCCTGTAATGAAAATCCCTTGCTTAACTTACTATGCTATGAAACCCTTCTACGATCCTATGTATAATATGTACCCATTTTGAATTTAATTTATTATGATATTCATCGATCTTGAAATTATCATATGTATCCCATTTGACATTAATTTATTATGTCTCCCATGATGATGTTAATTTATTTGATAATAATTTATTATTTGTCTCCCATTTAAATTATCTTATGTCTCCCATTTTGACATTAATTTATTATATGTCTCCCATGATGATGTTAATTTATTTTGATAATAATTTATTATTTGTATCCCATTTAAATTATCATATGTCTCCCTTTTGATATTAATTTATTATGAGGTTAATTTATTACAATATTTACAATGTCTTGAATGGAAGCTAGTATTAGTTTAAATTACAATGCTAATCTATTATAAGAGTAAATACATGGTTATTATGGTCAGGTTTTTGGTAGTTCCATTGTTTTTAAGAACAACAAAGGTAAAGTCATCATTATTTAATTGAAATGATTTGTGATATAGAAAGTGATGACCTGGAGCTGTTATGGTGATGTTATGGTAATTTCATTATGCTTGATAATGTGTAAATGTAGGATCCTTAAATATAAGGGCACTCAATCGTTGTGATTCAACAAACAGGGATTGAAATTAATTAATGTACATTATTTAAGACTGGGTTGGTAACTCGTCGTTTAAAGAAAATAAAATGGAGTAATTGGTCTGTAATTATTGTCATGGAGTCTCAATAGTGGTTGGTCGATGTCTGAGTCCTTCTGACTTATGTCGTCCATAGAGTTCGTGGTTGTCCGCTGATTTGGTTGTACTTGGTAGTCTTGCATTGCTTGGTTTGCTTGTGTCGGGCAGGATGTAGACACCTCCATGTAGCCTTAGTATATATGTCTGTGTGTGTGATTATTTTTTTGTAAGGAATCCAGTGCCGTATCAAGAGTCTCGGGCCCTTTAAAGGTAGGGTTCCACTCTTGTGACACACCTGAGAGGATTACTAGTTTCTGCCTGAGTAGTCGGCCATGAGCTTATCTGACCTTCTCTCTCCCTGGAGCAGAGAACTAAGATTAAACGCCTTGCTTTCCTGTGCAGAAATAGTAAATCTACCACTATGGATTCTTCCTTCGGTGTTTGTACTGTGCATAACCCAGTATGTCGTTAAATGTTTGCAGTTACTTGTTGTGTGCCTTATGTCTTCTTATTGTGATCATCGTGGGTGCGTCTTGTTAGTCGTCGGGTGGTGTCGTAGAGTCCAGTGTGTCTGTTCCTTTTTACATGAGTGCACACATCTTAAAGAAAAAATAATAATAATATATATATATATATATATATATATATATATATATATATATTGGCACCTGTTATCAGAGTTGTTTTCGTAACGAGGAGGTTCATTACAAAAATTTAGAAACTTTCCCTTTTCTAATGTGGGATAGAGTATGTTCTCAAATAATCAAATGTTCAAGTTCAAAATTAGGTCTTCATCATGATATAAACTTAAATAAGTTTGAATGTACACCATTTAAGACTACAATAATCTTATATAGGGGTTCTATATATTTCAAAATAATTGATCAAAGCATTGATTAGGAACTTGGCTCAACTAAAAATTTGAGAAATCAAAAATTTGATAAAAGTCAAAAACATACATCTATGAATCATCTTGAATAGACGCATCCTTCCGATATATGGGTTCTTTCTCCACTTTCTCCTCAATCCCAATCTCTCTCCCAAGCACACTCTGATCAGGTACTCTCTTCTGCACATTACCCTATATAACACATTTCAAATTTGAAAATTTGAAAAATTAAATATAAATGATTATAACACATTAAATTTAAATGATTTTAACACATTAAATGATACTTGTGAACTCCCACCCTCTTCAAACTCTCCCAATGAGAATTGAGACAAGCCTCCCCAAGTAGTAGGAGATGGAAATAGGGATCCATGAACAACACAACTAAGAACTAAATCTAGGAATCAATGTGTTCACATTTATAAAAAATTATAAATGTTGTTGATCTCTTATTCAAAAGATTGGAGATTGAACAACTAAAGTGTTCATCTATGGATATTAGAAAAAACATACCTGATTCATCCCATCCAAATTTAAACTTATGGAATCAAGTACCCTATTTACTGGAGATTCATTTAACATATCTCCAAACTGCAATTAATGACAATAATAACTCGATTATTTCTATAGATACAATGATATCTAAATCTAGAATTAGAAGTAAACTATCCTAAAATGCGTAAAAAATTTACTAACTAGAACACATACCAATCTGTTATTCGGGTCATCATTATGAATGACCTTCTTCCAACCATCACGGAAATTTTTTTCATACTCCTTAACATCTTCTACTGACATGGTATCTAACTCCGCATCTGTTTTATAAACAAATATGGCC
Organism: Picea mariana; assembly: GCA_032191745.1. Lineage (NCBI taxonomy): Eukaryota > Viridiplantae > Streptophyta > Pinopsida > Pinales > Pinaceae > Picea > Picea mariana. Next base: position 3,783 of record JASDQU011026037.1, read on the forward strand.
TGAGAATTGGATTCTTCTCGCTGACGGTTCATGCCAACATCAACACCATAAAACTCGCTTTCGATTTTTTCTCGATTGCATTCCTAACCTCTTTGCCAACCTCTGATGTAGCTCACAACTCTAAATGTGAAGAAAATTCCCTTATTGGGTGAGGTACTAAAGTTTGTAGAGGCCTCGACAATGTCGCATTTTGATATGCCCATTTATGATCATATGTCTGTCCTTTACCAGTCCCATAATAATTTGATAGTAGACTAGTATAATCAGGGTGCATGTGCATGAAAAACAATGCATAAAAGTGTCTTGCAAAATAGTGTGTAACCTCATTGTTCCATGACAATTTTTCATATGCCGCCAAAAAATCTATTATACAAATGTCTTGTAATATCAAAGTGCTTAAAATATTGCACCTTCAACATATTCCTCTTTGGCCCATATTTGAAATTGAACATCGAAATTGCGGCTTCTTTTGAAACTTTATTTTTTACTGCCTCCCATTTATCAGGGCCCATCACCTCTAACTTTCGTTGCCTCATTAGATCGACAAAACTGTCAATGGTTGGCCCCATCTTTCGATATGCATCCATAAAGTTTTGCAATGAATGAAAAACAATTTGCAAGATTTGTTTACTTTCCTGAGGGAGTTCCAAGACCACCAAATCATTTTCCAACCTCTTTTTAACACCTGAGTATCGCTCAAGGGTCATTTCTTCAGTAATCCCTTCCCAGGGAAGTTCATCACCAACATCTGAAGGATAGGTGGACGTAGGCGTGTAATCTTTTGTTTCTTGATAATGCGGCCTCCTAAATCCACCTTCACCCTCTGCACGAACATTAGAATCTTCGTGACAACCACTCTCTCTTTCATTGTTGTCCCTTGATCTAAAATCATTGTCTACACACACATTTGAAAGTAATTACAACATTTAACTTGACATAAATTTAAATACACAAAAATACAACAAAAATAAACAAAATTTAAGAAAATTACCATAAATATTCTCTTGTCATGAGGTATTCCCTACATTCTTGGGTGTAGGAGTATCAATGTGCAACCTATCTAATAAGGATGCATCCATATCACTTGTTTGAGCACATTTTGCAGTTGATCTATTCATAGACTCATTTGAAAATATCCTTTGACGAGATTGTTGTTGGTCACTTAGAGCCTCAGTCGAAGAAGGAGTTCCTCTTCTTCCTTCTTGGGAGAGCCTAGAGTGTTTGCGAGGAATGTTTGGAGAATCCTGTGTCGACATTTCTCCTCAATATATATCCTTTGGAAATTCATGAAAATTTAAGCACAAGACAAGTATGAGTTAATATCTCCAACATTGACCATCAAAAATTATGAAGAAAGAAAGAAAAAAAAAAGAAAAAAGAAGACAAAATTAATAGAAATGTTCTTTATGTTAGACACAATTATAATAGGGTGATGCATAACTCCACTACCCATTCCCATTTCAAATATATTTTGGTTCCTTAATATTATCACAAATAACCTTTGTAAATCCACCAATAGTACATGGGTCAAAGTCTGGTAACAGAGTAGCGGTTATCTATATGGGCAATCGGATTTCATGCATCCAACAGGTATGGAGCACAGTCCATGAAAATCAACGATTAAATTTATGCCATGTTTGGTTGGATGGAAGAAATCTTCCATCTACAAAGTAATGGAACTAAGTATCAACAAGTATGTATTACACTTGGAGGGGGCATTCCAATGCTTTTGTAAATATAAAGGGTAATACATCACCATCTTCAACTAGTATCTTATCCCAAGGTTAATAGAAGCTCATTTTCAACTAAATGCTTGTGTAAATACAAAGGGTAATAAATAATTAACAAGGGCCAATGATCTATTAGCTCAAATGCTTGTGTAAATGAGGCTTTGTCATGAAATATTGATGTCGTTTATCGGGTTCGCTATCAATGCAAAGCGATTGTTACATATTTTGGTGTATCTATTCTAGAGGTTGAGGGAATGACTTCAGTGAATATACTACCTATGTTTCAAAGTTTGTTTCTATTTATAATAGTTTTATAATGTATACCATTGTTTTTGGGTTTCCTAGTAGCCTTGTCACACCCTGAGAATCAAACCTTCATAAAATTTTACTTTTGCAAGTTATTGGAAAATTCAATGCACCAACAATTTTTAAATTTTAGGGGTACCAGGTCATTCAGGTACTAGTCTCACTTGATCCATATGTTAATCCATCAAAACTACTCACATCTGGGTTATTTTAAGTCTAGGATGGTGAATGACAAGCTAACATGTTACTCTCCCAACCATTGTGTGGTTGCCTATGGTAAGAGATCATGTAAACTATTTTATGTAAGTGAAGGTTTTTTGCAGTATGTGAACTCTTTTATGTCTATATTAGACTTTATTATCCAAAATGAAGTATTTGTTATAATTATTCCTTTAGTCAAAGGGTCACTACAATTGCAAAACAACACCAAAGTGGGAGACTGGTTACTTTTTGAGCAGTTTACTATGATAAGAGTCTATGGTTTGGAAGATAAGCCATATCAAAAGTGAGTGCTGAATTTGGTTATTCTAGAGACTGAAAAAAGTGAAATTCAGTCAGTTGTTGGCTAAAAAGCCAAGCATATTACATTTAATGTTGATCAGATGAATTTCAAGGAAAAACCAAATCTACACAAGTAGGTCACTCATGTCTTACACAGAGATGTGACCAAGACTCATGACGTGAAATATTGACGTCGTTTATTAGTTTCGCTATCAATGCAAAGCGACTATTACATATTTCAATGTATCTATTCTAGAGGTTGAGGGAATGACTACGGTGAATATACTACCTATGTTTCATTGTTTGTTTTCTATTTGTTGTGCTATATTAATGCAAATTTTCCATAACATATTACAATGTAATATGTCATAACATATATTACTATATTACATATTACATTGTAATATGTTATAACATATTACAATGTAATATGTTATAACATATTACAATGTAATTATATGTAATTATATATAACATATTCCAATGTTATAACAATGAATATACTACCTATGTTTCGGTGTATCTGTTTTGGAGGTTGAGGGAATGACTTAAGTGAATATATTGCCAATGTTTCAAAGTTTGTTTCTATTTATAATAGTTTTATAATGGATATCATTTTTTTGGGGTTTTCTAGTAGCTTTGTCACACCCCGAGAATCAAACATTCATAAATTTTGACTTCTACAAGTTCTTGGAAAATACAATACACCAACAATTTTTGAATTTTAGGGGTACCAGATCATTCAGGTACTAGTCTCACTTGATCCATATGTTAATCCATCAAAACTACTCACATCTGGGTTATTTTAAGTCTAGGATGGTGAATGACCAGCCAACATGTTGCTCTCCCAACCATTGAGTGGTTGCCTATGGTAAGAGATCATGTCACCAGTGAAGTTTTTTTGTAGTATGTAAAATCTTTTATTTCTATAATAGAATTTATTATCCAAAATGAAGTATTTGTTATAATTATTCCTTTAGTCAAAGGGTCACTACAATTGCAAAACAACAACAAAGTGGGAGACTAGTTCATTTTTGAGCAATTTACTATGATAAGAGTCTATGGTTTGGAAGAGAAGCCATATCAAAAGTGAGTGTTGAATTTGGTTGCTCTAGAGTCTATGTTTCATTGTTTGTTTTCTATTTGTTGAGTGCTATATTAGCGTAGATTTTTCATAACATATTACAATGTAATATGTTATAACATATATTACTATAACATATTAAACATTGTTATAACATATTACAATGTTATAACATATGCACTGATATTAAAATTGAAACATATGTACAGATATTATACATATGTACATATATTATAACCTATGTAGATATATTATACATATGCACAAATATTAAAATTGAAAACAAACTGTAAAATGTAAAATGTAAACTATGAAATGTATTTAAAATTGTTCTTTCTTCTAACTTTGTAACATGTATTACACTTGTATGTTATTCCAATGCTTGTGTAAATACAAAGGGTAATAGATTACCATCTTCAACTACTATCTAATCCAATGGGTAATAGAACATTATCTTCAACCAAATGCTTGTGTAAATACAAAGGGTAATATTTCATTAACAAGGGTCTTTCAAAGGGTTTATACTCTTATCCAATACATATATGGGTTTTACTTACTCTGGTTAAGAGAGATAAAGCAATGGAATCAACTTCATATCTTACCCATTTGAGCTATGCGAATATTACAATATAGTTAAGAGTGTACATAGTCTCAATCTAAGGTATAGGCCACTAATCACAAGGTATGATTGCAAAAGTCTTAAGTCTCAATTATAGTTTTATAATGGATACCATTGTTTTTGGGTTTCCTAGTAGCCTTGTCACACGTCGAGAATCAATCCTCCATAAAGTTTGACTTATGCAAGTTCTTGGCAAATACAATGCACCAATAGTTTTTAGATTTGGAAATGATACTCTAATATTACATATGTAAAAATGGAGTTATAAATTGAATTCCCGAAGATATGAATTTTTTATAAAATACAAAACGTTTGAAATGAATGTGACTTCGCCGCATGGGGCCAACCATGTGGCCAAGCCATAGGTGTGCCCACGGCTTGGCCACAGGGTTGTCTCCCCGCGGCCAAGTCACAACCAATTTTAACAAGAGATTATCTATGCACAGAAAAGCAGGGCATTTAAATCTAAATCTTTAACACCGGAGTGNAAATGCTTACTCTATTCCTAATATTTGATTGTTAAATGTCTATATCAAATTTAAAAACTTAATATTTGATTTTTAAATGTCTATATCAAATTCACTAAATCCATATTGTTTATAAATTTATTGTTTATGTGTATAATTTGAACATATAAGCATGTAATTTTTCATGTATATATATATACTCTTTTACCAAAATGTGACAATTGATTCTATTAGATCAAAAGATTATAAGGGTGGGGTTTGATAAAAATTCTCAAACTAGAGCTTTTTACAACTCTCGGTTGAGATTTTGTTGTAATTTTTTTTTTTTTTAAACTCTTAGTTAAAATAATTCTAGAGAGAGATTTAGTCAACCGGAACTTAAAAAATTGAGAGACTCTTAGGAACCTAAAAATTCAATAAGGGTGGACGAGCTAGAAATTTTGAAGATAATCTATCAGAACTACTACTAATAACTACTCCATTTTGTAATGATATAATAGTTGCTATTTATTAATAATTTGCATCTAAAATTTATTACTTAAGAAATTCAATGTTCTCAAAATCATTTGAAATGCAAATTCAATATTATCAAAATGAACCTGTAATTTTTTGCTTTATGTTCTTCAAATGGGTATTTTTAGTTTTTTTGGGAATAATCATATCAAAAATAAAAATGGTGTTCATGAAAATGTGTAGATGCAATGTCACTTTTATATTTCTTTATTTTTATAAACAATAAAAAATATTGCATAAATCCAAAAAAAAATAATTATAGTCCATGTACTAGTGCAATCCATGTAGATTGTGAGCATATTTTTTACTTTTAAAATGAATATCCATCACTAAAAAAGTTACTCAATATCTTTACCTATAGGTCATTACTCAATATCACTAAACATTTGAAATAAAAACATTGGATAGTTTGAATTTTTTATGAAATTTTTATAAAATACAAAATGTTTGAAATGATTGTGACTTGGCCACTGGGGGCCAGCCCTATGGCCAAGCCGTGGGGCATATTTTTTACTTTTAAAATGAATATCCATCACTAAAAAAGTTACTCAATATCTTTACCTATAGGTCATTACTCAATATCACTAAACATTTGAAATAAAAAAATTGGATAGTTTGAATTTTTTATGAAATTTTTATAAAATACAAAACGTTTGACATGATTGTGACTTGGCGACTGGGGGCTAGCCATGTGGCCAAGCCGTGGGCATGTCCACGGCTTGGTCACAGGGCTAGCCCCCCGCGGCCAAGTCACAACCAATTTTAATAAGATATTATCTATGCACAGAAAAGCAGGGTATTTGAATCTAAATATTTAACACCAAAGTGAAAGATGGAAGATTCGACTCCTGGTCGACTGCTCAGGCACACACGAACATCTTTACCTACAATTTTTTTTAGTGACAGTAAATGCTGTATAATTCCTGTACTTAGATGTATAATTTGTTTTTAGTGGAAGTAAATGCTTTATAATTCAATGTAGTTAGTTCTAACTGTACTAGGATATA
>JASDQU011026037.1:10199-32096 GCA_032191745.1 Picea mariana
TATTTATATTAAAAAAAAAAGAAATAGAAGAACAAATTTATTTGTAATATATTTACAAATCTACGAATTAAACTACATTACAAATCTATGAATTAAATTACAAATCTACAAATTAAATTACAAATTACAAATATCCAGCCCAACCCCTACTCTTCACCCCAACCCCGACTCTTAACAACTATCTAAAACTTATAAATTGTACTCTTCACCGAACCCCTACTCCTTAAAGGTATCTGAAACTTTTTAAAAAGTTGCAAAGAATCTTGAAAAAAAAGGTTTTATATATTACTAGTTAATCAACCACATCTGAGAATTAGATAGAGATAAGGTGATGACTATAGGAATAAGCCATATCGATAAGGTTAATATGATAAGTGGTTGTGATATATCAATAAGAGTCAATACAACAGTATAGATAAACTTAGAGTAGTGTCCAATACTTAATACTCAAATCATAATGGCATTCAAAGGGTATTGTTTATCCTAATAAAGGTAAAGCTATGTTCATAGTCACCACAATTGTTCTGGTTACATATTATACTAGTGATTACAAAGATCGTAATTAGTGTAATGTTTGGGTTACTGGTTTTCTTATACTAGTCTGTTACAAGGAGAATTCAGCTGCGTACAACTTATGGAATGCTTAGTTACATCAATAGTGTTTAACTTAGAGATAACCCTTATAGCTACCTGTATTTACATAACCCTTATAGATACCTGTATTGACATAATCGAAAACTTATAACTTAACACAAATTTAATTAAAAATTAAAAAATTTAATTTAAATTTCATTTCTAATTTAGATATAAATTTAAAATTAAATTCAAAATATTCTTTGAAATTTGATAGGTTGTACATGAGACTAACACTATCTGTGGAGATTTTTTGGATATTATTTTAAATGAAAGGAATCAAACGGGTTGTGACATGGCCGTGGGCATGCCCACAGCTTGGCCACAGAGCTGGACATCCGCGACCATGTCACAGCATAAATTTAATTAAAAATTAAAAAATTTCATTTAAATTTCATTTCTAAATTACATATAAATTTAAAATTAAATTCAAAATATTCTTTGAAATTTGATAGGTTGTACATGAGACTGACATTGTCTATGTAGATTTTATGGATATTATTTTAAACGAAAGGAATCAAATGGGTTGTGACATGGCCGCGGGTGTCCAACTCTGTGGCCAAGCCGTGGGCATGCCCATGGCTTGGCCACATAGCTGGACACCTGCGGCCATGTCACAGCACACATTTAATTAAAAAATAAAAATAATTAATTTAATTTTCATTTCTAAATTACATATAAATTTAAAATTAAATTCAAAATATTCTTTGAAATTTGATAGGTTGTACATGAGACTAACATTGTCTGTGGAGATTTTCAAAATATTATTTTAAACGAAAGGAATCAAACGGGTTGTGACATGGCCGCGTGTGTCCAGCTCTGTGGCCAAGCCGTTGGCATGCCCACAGCTTGGCCACAGATCTGGACACCCGCAGCCATGTCACAAAACAAATTTAATTAAAAATTAAAAAAATTAATTTAAATTTAATTTCTAAATTACATACAAATTTAAATTTGAAATTAAAATATTTACATACCTACAGCTCCGAACACCCGTCCACCCGCAGAAGCCCATGCCAACAACTCCGCCAATAGACCTCACCAACAACTCAAATGACAAACGACCCTGCCAACATCTCCACCACAGAGATGGACACCCACGATCATGTCACAGAACAAATTTAATTAAAAATTAAAAAAATTAATTTAAATTTCAAATTTCTATATTACATACAAATTTAAATTTGAAATTAAAATATTTACATACCTAGAGATCTGAACTCTCATCCTCTCATAGAATACTGTGCCAATAGCTCCGCAACAATCTTTTCCAACAAATCACGCCAACAACTAATGACAAACAACCACAGAAAATGACTGCTACAAGACTCACTATCACTATCACTCAAAAGACCTCACTATCACTATCACTTGCAAAGAGCTCAAAAGACTAGACAGTTACAATGTGGGGTTAATATATAAACATTTGTTTGGCCGAAACATTCTTTCGGCCGAAATATATTTCGGTCGAAAAAATGTCTTTTGGAATTTTGGAGATCCGATTGTCATGAAAGTGTTACCCAACTCCATGAATTCACACCATAGTTCTCCAGATTATAATAATTCTAGGTTATCCTCCTTTGAATAATATTTCCAATGACTACACTCATGCCCCAATCTGGTCTATGAGTTGAAAGTTATGGCTTCCTGAAAAAACCACTTTCATCATTTTTGTGCAGTTTCTCCACTGGTGTAATTTTATTGAAACACCAAGTTTTGTCAACTGTAGAAAACAATCTATCAATAACTAGAGAAAAATTTGTATTAGACATAGATAAAAATAATGACATAGAATTCATAACAAATCTCAAAAGTTTATTTTGATGATCCAGTAAAAAATTACAACAATCTAGAATATGCAACTTTGTCCTTTTTCACTCAATTTTCCAGAAAGTTAGCAAAACTAGCTATCTCACAATATATGCACTTCTGAGAAAGTTTCACTCAATAAAATTTGCTTGTTTTGATGAGTGTATAAAATGTTGAATAAATAAAATTTTCCAGCTTTGTGATCTAGGGTCAATTTTCCTCCTCCAAAAATCTCAAAAATCCCCAAAAAGTGGTCCAGAATAGTCGATTTTGGCCTATTTCATCATCCCCATTCAAATCCCATTAAAATTTATTTAGTTCTTTTGTGTTTTATTTTCATGTCTATGTTTTTGACTCTCGATTAGAATTTCATCTTAATCCATACCTCTGTTAATGATTTGGACCCAGATCTTTAAAAACCACTATTTTGCATTTTTTGAAAAATGCAAGCGTAATTGGACAATGGCCCTCTATGACACTTTTGGATATATCCTCTCTATGGAAAAAACTAATAAGTTTTATCTCAATCCGTCTTAATTTTCTCCATTTATGGACAAAATATAAAAATGGCTCAAGACTTTGTTTTTTGTTTTTTTTTGAAACTGTGTAACAATTTTTCCCAAATGTGATCTGAACCATTGATCTCAAATCAGAAGTATTCTGAACCATTGATATTATTTCTCTTGGTGATCGACGATTGAGGATCGGTGATTTCCTTTGCGAACCAAACCTTCCCACCGATCTCCCTGACACCAGATCACCAACCATCAACCATTAGTCGTTTTTCTCTACAGCCAAACGTTTCCCACAAATCTTGCTGATGCCTGAACATCAACCATCAACCATTGGAAATATCCCCAAAAAACCACGATTTTTTGAAAATATTGTCGAACCATGACCATCGACGATCGACAATCCTTTCAATGACGTGGCATGACATGTGGATGATGACCTGTCATGACACATCATCCTAAGGCATCAAATAGGCTGACATGGCATGACACATGGATGATGATGTGGCATGACATGTCATCACCTTCCTTTATCCATCGACCATCGACAATTTCTCTTGGAATTATATGGACATCACACTAATTTTACCGATGCCTGATCATCGACCATCGACTATCAGAGATGTCCCATCACCAAAGTTCAACACTTCGCTGAAGTTGGCAATCCCTGACCATCGACCATCGACGATCAGAGGGGTCTCTTGGCCGAACTTCAACACTTTGCCAAATTTGTCAATCCTCGACCATTGGTCATTGGTGATCGTATATTTCTATTGACCAATTGAAAATTCACCAATTTTTTCCAACCCCTAACCATCGGTTGTCAATGATCGGAGATTTCTATTGACGAACTTAAAACTTCACCAAATTCTGTCGACCCTGAACCATCGATCGTCGACAATCAAAGCTTTTTGTTGACGAATTTCAACATTTAGCTATTTCAGAAAAAATTCCTCGATGAATCTTGACCGTTGATCTATCTCATTTTCCGAACCACCGAAATGAATCTCAATTGTCCATTTTCTAACTTTGTCAAACTTTGAAAAAATTATGATTTTTAAAATTTTCAAGAATGAATATGAGCAGTTGATCTCAAGATTGAACATAATCTCGACCATTGATTCTCTAAAATCTTCGCCACACTACAACGGTCATCAAAATACAATTTTTTTCAACCTTTCAAGTCGAATTTCATTCTACAACTCTGCAGATCGAATCCATTAACTTCTCAGATAATTATGAATTATTTCAAATTCAAATTTTCCCCACGAATTCAGGGATATTTCTTTCTAATCTTTTTTTTTTTCCCCATAATTCGTACAAATCAAAACTGTGACAGTGAATCTTCTTGATTCACACTTGTTTCAGCCCATACTAGTCCGATGTTTGAACCAGAAGCTCTGATAGAAATTTGTAATGTACCCAACCACCCACAGGCTAGCCACGCTACTCCAAAAAACTCACTTCAAAACTGATTTCGAATTCTAATAATAATTGATTTGAAAATAAGCATGAAAGATCTCAATAACCACATATGAAATAATCAAGATTCATGCTAAGCCATCCAATAAAGGAACAATGTTTCATGCACAACAATAACTAGCAAGCATGCACATCATAATACAAATCTCAGAGATAATAATAATACACAACAGAATATAAATATACAAAAAACACAGAGAGAACTTATCTTTAATTAAACCATCACCAATTGGTTGTAGACTAAGGACGTTCCTCCCAACCATAGACATTGATGTTCCAATTCTCAACAGTAGGTCACCCCTGAGCTAGGGCTATGAATCGATAAGGATGGGTCCTAGGCCAAGTCTAAAACTCATGATAGTTGGCTAATCAACTCTCAGGTTTTCCCAACCACACATCAATCCTTATTTCCAACTCTCTTTCCCATTCATGCTACGCAACCCAAAGAAATGAACCCCTTTGTCTGCCATGTAGTCCCTTAGGCTGTTCCATTTCTCTCCAGGGATCCAATGTTTCTAGTCAATAATTCTCCATGCTGGAAACTCCAAGAATTCTCAGTTGTGATATTTCTTTGAGAACTACCATCAATCTCATGCACACATGTATCCATTCCCACCTGGAATGATCAATAATTCCTCACAACCATATCACAATGGTTCTCCTCCTCCTGCTATTTGTTTCCATGCCCATCCCAAGAGCACACAAATTAGCAAGAGTGAAATGATGAATTCTCAAAATAAAATGATTAACCAAGAACAACCAAGAACCCCAAACAACCCACAAACATGGTTTATATAATTCCAAGAACCAAGAACCACATGGCCTCTCTAATAAGCTCATGTAACTACTTTTCTCAATTAAACCCAAAGTGGGTAAATAAAATACAATAAAAAGACTTAGTCCCTTTATCCCCCTCTCTTGTGGAATCATAGCCCCCTATCTCTTGTCCTTATCCATCTTGCAGCCAACAATGTATTTTATTAATATATATAGATGTATTACATTTCTAGGCATTCTGGCCCCTTTTCAACTTTAGTGACTCACCAGTCTAAGTCATATTTACATAATACATTCAAGTTCATAGGGATAAAAAACTGGGGTATTATATAATACCTCAGTTTTGAGTCCCCATATTAAATAATGTATTTTTTTAATTTTATGAAACGTCAGAGTGCCCAAACAATTAAAATAGGTCAGAGATCCCAGGAAATGTAATACTTGATCATTATTAATAACAAAACACATTGTTGGATGCAAGACGAACAAGGAAAAGAGTTATAGGGGGCTATGATTCCACGAGAGAGGGGGATAAAGGGGCTGAGTCTTTTATTATTATTTTATTTACCCATATTGGTTTTAATTGAGAGAAGTGGTTACATGAGCTTCTTGAGGAAGGCCATGTGGTTATTGATTTCCAAGTAAATATATAAACCCATCTTTAGGATGTTTGGGGTTTCACACTTTTCATTATGTTCACTCTCCATTCACTCTTTCACTCATTCATTATTTATATTGGACTGGGAAGAAAAAACAAATGGATAGGAGAGAAGCCATTGTTGGTGTATTCCAACCACGAATTAATTCTTGCATGTATGAGATACAGTAATGTACCCCAAGTTTACTAAATAAATTTTTTTTTTTTCTTAGGAACATTAATTTTTTCTCTTTGGACAACTTATTCCGGAAGCCTTATAGTAAATATAAGTAGGTAACCATCATCGTTATTAACTTCTGCAAGATTTAAATTTTCATTTATCAAAACAATAAACTATCATCACAAAATATTCTAACTCTGACTTACTTCATACTGAATAATAATTCTATACAGAAGGGCAAGACTAACTTTGTTATACCTTAACTTCTCAAGTTTCATGCATATCTGCAATGATTCACATTTCAGATTTTAAACATTGACCTTTATAAACCTTCAACCCTACTAGTATTATAGTCCTACCATATACGTGTTTTCATTTTATACATAGGATCTTCTTAGTATTATACCCTTTTTCTATGCATAGACCTTCATATAAGAAAACCCCATTCGAAAATACAAAAACAAAACTCCCTACGCAAAAGACATTGTTCATGTCATATAAGATTTAAACGAATGCGAGTTTAAAGCATGTACCCTTAATGAAAAGTTACAGGCCTAAGATAACGGTGGTTACACGTTAATTTAATTGGCCAAACAGTAGGCCTTGTGAACATTGGTCGTGTTTAAACTTTTGAACATCCTTATCATAGTTTGTTTTTTGAGAAAAGTTTATCGATAACATATTGTTAGTCATACCCTAACTAAACGATCAAACTAGATTTGTTCTTCATGCATATCATACATTAAAGGAGTTGTCCTCTCTAGCATTAACTTAGTATGAATTTAGAAGGCTTTGTCAGTCTTGAGTTAAAGACCTTTGTTTAGTCCATTAATGGAGACCCTGCGAGAGGAAATCTTGAAGTTGTCACTAGACCCCGTGTCCAATACAATTGTGCCACCTCCATCCCGTCACATGGTTAGATGTAGTCTTCATACTTCCACTATTACTCTGCACAGTAAGGGTTTCCAGGACTATTGTGAGTCTTCTGCATGATACTTCAATGTTAATTCTATGTTTTTTCCTCGATGAGGGAGGCTATCGACCTAGAGATATTTACCCGAGGAAATGAAGAAAGGCTATGCGACCACCTGGTAAGTCCCCAACACGCTTATGCTATCTGTAATCGGGTGGTAATTTCAGGAGGTTTTATTCATCTCTGCAACTATTATTCTTTATTATTTTTAGTGAATATCCTCCCCTTCGTTAGTATTTAAGTCTCTGGAATATTTCTCTCCGGTCATGGGTAGATACATAATTTTTACAGTGGTGATGGATTTTGTCTTAACTCTTCTGTGAGGTAGCCATTCCATTCTGCAACAATCATTAATTTATGAAGGCTTATACACAGGCAATTTTCAATTTGAAATGGGGATAGTCCCGGATATGTTAGGGTTCCGTCAACAACAAATACCCTCAATTATTTCTTTGTTGTGTAACCTGGCATTTAAATTGGGAGTTGCTCGCAACATATCTATTGCTATAAAACCAGTGATTAAACCCTAATATAAAGGCCCCTAAAATAAATCAATGTCGAGTAGTCTTGTTATGTTTAAAGTTCTCTGGCAAGACCCATATCTTTTTCGCGTGGTTTTTCTATCAGGGAAAGGTCACGACTGTCGTTATTTAAACTTACTCCTTAATTGTGTTGACCCTTACCATGTTCACTGTAGAAAATGATAGTTTGTATTCTTTCCTTGTTTACTCTATTCGGTATAGTATTAAGTCTATATGTTATCAACTTCTTGGCTTACTGTGGAGACCTGGAATTCTCATAATTAAAATCGTGAAGTCGCAACCACATTCCTGTAGTCGTGGTGAGGTTTCGTTATTGTTGTACATGGTTTGGATTCAATTCAAAATTTATCTGTTTACCCTAATCACGCCTGTACATGCATATATACCATGTCTAAATTCCCACTCTGTTCATATATCACGCCTGTTCATTCTGTATGCCCGTCCGTTTGTGGATGGTAGCTTGTGTTGAAATTCAAGGTAGTATTTAACCCTGCGAACAATTCTTTCCAAAATGTAGAAGTGAATTTTACGTCTCTATATGAAATTACCATTTTAGGAATACCATGCAGTCTAAAAATTTCTTTCATGAATATTTCAGTGATGTTAATGGATTTAAAAGTATACTTTACAGGAATAAAGTGTGTAGACTTACTAAGCTTATCAATTACTACCATAATTGAATCATTTTGTTTTTGAGTTCTAGGCAAACCCGTGATAAAATCCAGTGATATAGTCTCCCATTTCCATTCCGGCACCGATAGAGGCTGAAATAGGTCGGATGGGTGTTGGTGTTCAACTTTCACCTGTTGACAATCTTGGCACTTAGATAAATATTATGTTGTTTCTCCCTTCATATTAGGCCAATAAAATAACTTCCTTAGTGTTGTTACCATTTTCTGGTATCCCGGATGTCCAGAATATGGTTTCTTGTGTACTTCGTCCAGAACTGTTAACTTTAATTCAACAGAATCTGGTATGTATAATCTGTTTTTAAATCTTAGTAGACCATTTCTGTGCAAATTCATATCTATTCTATCTAAATTTTCTAAATTATTTCGTAAATCTTCCATTGTTTTAATGTAATTTTAATCATTATTACTTGTAGCCTTTACTCTTTTCTCAAGGTCGCTTTCAACCCTGCTAATGTTTATTTAAAATAGCCCACAAATTCTTTTACTTAAATCATATGCCACCTTGTTTTCCATACCCTTGATGTGTCTTACCTTGAAGTCGAATTCACTCAAGAAGGACAACCATCTTGCTTGCCTTGCATTAAGGTTTGGTTGACTAAACAAAAATTTCACACCACTGTTATTAGTCAACAAAAAAAAATTTCTACCTAGTATATAGTGTCACCACATCTTTAATGCGTAGATGACAGCTGCTAACTCTAGGTCACGAGTGACGTAGTTTCTTTCATGCTCTTTTAGTTTTAGGGACTCATAACAAATAATGTGCCCTTCTTGAGTTAGGATGCCTCCCAATCCTTCTTTACTTGCATCCAAACAGATTGTGAAGTCTTTATCCAAATCTGCCACCTTTAAAATGAGTGTGGTTGTTAACAATTCCTTTAACTTATTAAAACTGTCCTGACATTTCTGTGACCAGTTCAAATTGGTTCCCTTCTTTTGTAAAGATGTGATAGGGTATGCAATCTTGGAGAACCCCTCTATAAGTCTGCGGTAATATCTGGTGATTCCCATGAATGACCAGATGTCCGCTACATCCTTAGGGATCGACCATTCCATGATGGCTCTTATTTTCTCAGGATCGACTGCAATACCTTCATCATATATTACATGTCCTAGGTACTGTATTTTCTTTTGATAAAAGTCACACTTGTCGAATTTAGCATACAATTTGTGTTTTCTTAAAGTTTGCAGTACTATCCTTAGATGTTCTTCGTGTTCTTCTTCTGTTTTAGAATACACTAGGATATCGTCAATAAATACCAGAACAAACTTATCTAGGTATTGACTTATCTAGGTAAGTGGTATTTGTTCTTAATAGTCATTTTTTTTAATTGTCTGTAATCGATGCATAATATTAGAGTTCCATATTTCTTTTTAACAAAAAGGACTGGTGCTCCCCATGGCGAGACACTCGATCTGATATATTCCTTGTCCAATAGTTATTGTAGTTGAATCTTTAATTATGTTAACTTGGGTAAACTCATTCAGTAGGGTGCCTTAGATATAGGAGGTGAACCAGGCGACAGATCGATAGAAAATTCTATCTCTCTCCTTGGGGGCAATTCATGTATTTTGTCAACAAACACATCTCTAAAATCATGCAAGATGAAAAAATCCTCCAAGATAGGTTTATTTTCTTTTTCCAACAGATTTGTCACTTGGATATCATAAATATGACAACCTTTTCTCATGCACTTCTTAAATTACATTGCTAAAATCTTCCTAACTGAGACTGGTTTTTGTATGCCTTGTACTGTCCTAATAGTGTCATTTTTGTCTTTATACTTGAGTGATTTTTCATAACAATCTAAAAATGCTTTATTCCTTTCTAACCAGTCCATTCCAATAATTATATCATAAGACCCTAATGGTAGAATATTCAGATTTATCTTTGTGTTTTGATCACCTAAACTAAACTCACAGTCAGAAATAAAATCAGATACTTTTCTTTTTGTTCCTGTTTCTAGTTGTACTAGCCAAGATTTTGCATGTCTTTTTTTCTTAAGTTTATTTGAATCCACCATACCCGGAGCGATATAACTCAACGTAGCTCCTAGATCAATTAAAACAAAAATACGAGTATTGTTAATTTTACCTTCAATTTCCACTACAGTGGATTGGTGATCAACTTGTCAGCCATCCACGACTGCATTGATCCGATGTAAACTTCTTCCCACATCTCCCACCGTAGTGGCTTCCTTTAGGTTGTGAATCGTAGTCTTGGCTGCTGAATTCAAACATGGATAGTTCCTCCTTAAGTGATGTTCTCCACATTCCCAACATTTTAACAGTTCTCTGGGGTTGTCCCCAAAATTCTTCGTTTATGGATTAACTAGTTTACCACCTCCTTGGGTGTTCTGTTTATTGGAGTGAAAATACTTCCTTGGAAAACTCTTTGTTGCATTCCAGAAAGGGGATGGCTGATATCCCTTCTTCCTCTGATTCATTTGGTCTTGTTTCTTGTATTTCCAAGACTTGGGAAATTTCGACCACTGTTTGTATTGGTCGTAACACATTCAGACCTTCCTGAAAAATTTACTTAAGGAATTGGGGTTGTTGAATTTTATTCTGTCCTTATAGGACCGTGGTAAACATCTTAGGAACCGCTGGATTTTTACTTTGTCCTCTCGGATATAAGGCACGAACCTTAATAATTTTAGGAATTTATTTATCAGGTCATCCATAGCCATTTGACCGAGTCGTAGCTCATACAACTCTTTGGTTTTTCTTTCATAGTATATTTCAGATAAATATTGTTTCTTAAAGTATTTCTTAAAATCCAACCACTCCATCTATTTTTCCTTTAGGCCCTTGGCCAACTTCAGATCCTTCCACCATATGCTTGAATTTCCTTTCAGGTTATAGATGGCCATTCAAACCTTCATATTGCTGGAATAGTTGTAGATTTGGAAATAGTTTTTTATGTCCAATAACCATGCTTCATTCTCCTCCCCTATTCAGTATTCCCCATCAAAGGTGGATGGTTTTATTTTCTTAAAATATCCCTCCAGGTGATCCACCTGTTTCCTTTTTCTTCCTATGTTTGTTTTATCTTCTGTTGATGGTGTACCTTCAGAATAGCTGTCCCCTTTTTCTCCTTCGGGACGAGAGTTTTTGGAGGCCCTTTTAATGACCTCTTCTTCCTCATTATTTTCCTTCGGTATCTTCTTTGTTACTATGCTACGCAAAAATACTTCATTTATTTCATGCTGTTCTTGTTGTTCTTTTTTCAGTTTCTCATTGACTACTTTGAAAACTTGCAGTTCCATAATGAGATTTCTCATAGTTTCCAGAACCTTGGTAGGTGAACTTCCATCATTTTTTTGCCTCTGTTCTTCAACAGTTCTTTTCTCAGGATTCTCCTTGAGTCTGATCTCAGCTTCATTATGTTCTTCCATGATCACAATAGAAATAAAGTTTTTTTATTTGTAACAATAATTGTGTTGCTAGTTTTTTTATAAAACAGAAAATATGTGCTAAGAAAATAATTTTGGCCCTGTTTAAGGTCCAAGTGTTGTAACCTTTTCTCTGATACCATATGTAATGTAACCCAAGTTTACCATATTTTTTTTTTCTTAGGAACATAAAATTTTTCTCTTTGGACAACTTATTATGGAAGCCTTATAGTTAATATAAGTAGGTAACCATCATCGTTATTAACTTTTGCAATATTTATATTTTCATTTATCAAAACAATGAAATGTCATCACAAAAGATTCTAACTCTGACTTACTTCATACTACATAAATATTCTATACAGAAGGGCAAGGTTGACTTTGCTATACCCTAACTTCTCGCGTTTCAGGCATATCTGCAATGATTAACCTTTCACATTTTAAACATTGAACTTTATAAACCTTTAACCCTACTAGTATTATACTCCTACCATATATGTGTTTTCATTTTATACATAGGACTTTCTTAGTCTTATACCCCTTTTCTATGCATAGACCTTCATATAAGAAAACCCCATTCGAAAATACAAAAACAAAACTCTTTACGCAAAAGACATTGTTCATGTCATATAGGATTTAAATGAATGTGAGTTTAAAGCATGTACCCTTAATGAAAATTTATAGGCCTAATATAATGGTGGTTACACATTAATTTAATTGCTCGAACAATAGGCCTTGTGAATATTGGTTGTGTTTAAACTTCTGAACATCCTTATCATAGTTTGTTTTTCTAGAAACGTTTATCGATAATGTACTGTTAGTCATACCCTAACTGAATGATAAAAATAGATTTGTTCATCATGCATATCATGCCTTAAAGGATTTGTCCTCTCTCGCATTAACTCAGTATGAATTCAAAAGGCTTTGTCAGTCTTGAGTTAAACACCTCTGTCCAGTCCATTAATGGAGACCCTGGGAGAGGAAATCCCGAGGTTGTCACTAGACCCCGTGCCCAATACAATTGTGCACCTCCATCCCGTCACATGGTCATATGAAATCTTCATACTTCCACTATTACTCTATGCAGTAAGGGTTTCCAGGACTATTGTGATTTTTCTGCGTGATGCTTCAGTGTTAAATATGTGTTTTTTCCTCGGTGAGGGAGGTCGTCGACCTAGAGATATTTACCCAAGGAATTGCAGAAAGGTTATGCGACCACCTGGTAAGTCCCTGATATTCTTATGCTATCTGTAGTCGGGTGGTAATTTCAGGAGGTTTTAGTCATCTATGAAACTATTATTCTTTATGCTTTTTAGTGAAGATTCTCCCCTTAGTTAGTCTTTAACTCTCCAGAATATTTCTCTCCGGTCATGGGTAGATAATTAAGTTTTACAGTGGTGATGTATTTTGTCTTAGCTTTTCCGTGAGGTAGCCATTCCATTCTAAACCAATCATTAATTTATGAAGGCTTCTACACAGGCGGTTTTCAGTATGAAATGGGGATAGTCTCAGATATGTTAGGGTTTTGTCAACACAAAATACCCTCAATTATTTCTTTGTTGTGTAACCTAGAATTTAAATTTGGAGTTGCTCGTGACATATCTATTGTTGTAAATCCAGTGATTAAACCGTAATATAAAGGCCCCTAAAAGAAATCAATGTCGAGTAGTCGTGTTATGCTTAAAGTTCTCTGGCAAGACCCATATCTTTTTCGTGAAGTTTTTCCATCAGGGAAAGGTCTTGACTCTCATTATTTAAACTTACTCCTTAACTATGTTGACCCTTACCATGTTTGTTGTAGTAAAAGATAGCGTGTATTCTTTTATTGTTTACTCTGTTTGGTTTAGTATCAAGTCTGTAAGTTATTGAATTCTTGGCTTACTATGGAGACCTGGAATTCTTGGAATTAAATTCATGAAGTCACAACCACATTCCTGTAGTCATGGTGAGGTTTATTTATTGTTGTACAGGGTTTGGATTCAATTTCAAAATTTCTCTGTTTACCCTAATCGCGCATGTACATGCATAGATACAAGGTCTAAATTCCCACTGTGTAGTATTATTCCAGAACTTTATAACTATTAAAATATTTATGTTTATTCTTCGTTTGGAAAATGGTAGTTAATATGTTATGTTATTGTTTTATTCTTGGTCAGTGACCTATAATTTATATTTTCTTATAATTGTGAAGGCAAAATCTCGTGGCATCATCCGTGACCCAAATTTGTATGCTTTTGTTTGTGGAACATGTTTTATTCTATGCATTCTTGAAAACTATGGTAGAAAAAGATTCTCTTATTTTCCTACTATCATTCATGGTTAAAGATTTGATTACTATGATCTAATGATGGGACCCCTGTTTGTTGCGAGGGTACCCATCAGGCCAACCTTGGTCCACTTCTCCCCCTTCTGTATGTGGATGATTCCTTCGATGGTGCAAATGGAACAATAGGCCCCAAATCAAAAGCTAAGTGAAGTTATAAATTACATTTGTAACATTTCGTTGGCATAGAATTTATCCTGGTAATTAATCTAGGTTCGCCATTCAAAATTTTGTTTACTTTTATCTTAATACTAATTAGCATTTCTTGGTCTCCTTGCAGGATTGTTAATGTCCTAAATCTCCAGATTCAGGGCAGGATCCTGTGCAAAAGGTACTCAGGTTCTATTTACAATGCTAAAAAACAATATTAATCTAGGTTCTATCGTGTGAAACGGTTTTGTGTTGAATACAATTATCGTGGGAAAATGTACCAGGCTCCTATAACAACTGGTTATTCGTATATTACATTTTGAAGAAAAGACATAAGGGAAAAAACCATACTATGAACATGCTTTATGTATTTACCATTACAAACCTTTCCTTCTACTTTATTGTAATGAAACATGATTGTACTACTTGCTCCAAATGTATAGCTAATTTAGATGGAAAACTCAAATTTCAAGTTACGTAACAGTCAATCATTTGTTTCTGTGTATTATATATTTTATAACTCAGGACTCTGTATCGGATAGAAATATGTATTCATGTATGAAATTCTATTTTACACCCCTTATGAGTCTTCTTTGATAATTATAAAAAGAATCGAACATCCCTTAGCTATTTAAAGGGTTACACATATTCCAATCCACATAAATATGTATACACCTATATGTTTATATGTTTTTCAAAAATCTAGGTTAGCACTTTCACAGTTTAATATTATTGAATCTAAAACTCTATAAGTGTGTGTACCTATGCCTGATAGAGGTTAAAATAACCCTTAAATAATTCTAATTTTCTTATAGGCATACCTCATGTACCTGCCATAACCAACACATAGTAGCTCTATTTATTCATTTAACAGAATAAATTTGTTCCTATAACAACTAATCCAATAGTTTTATTACTTTATTCATTAACAAAATCAAACCTCCAAGGATTCATCCTATAATTCGTTTTATCCCACTTAGCCATTATCTAACAAAGATGATTTATATCATTCTACCAACATAAGTAGATGCATTCCTTCAGCCATAAAACAATAGGACACTCATCCAGAAATAAGAAAAATGTATGCTATCAACTAATTAATCAACACAAATTCAATCAGAGATGAGTAGAGCAACATATCTGAACCAAAAGCTGATACAACAAATGGAACAACCAAGTTCCACTCAACCATAGAACATAGCAGCCGATCTACTTACTCCGTTCACCCCCTATCTTGACCATGAACCCATGAGGGAGAACTCCAGAACTCCTCCTTCGCTATAGTCCTTCCTCAGTTACAAAAGACTTCTCCTTGCCTCACAGTCAGAAAACAGTGCTCATAACAACAAGTGATCTTATTTTCCCCAGCATACTAGGCAACGTCCTGCCTCCTCTCATATGTTATATATGCCAAAAGCATTTGTGCCTAGGTCTTTTCCCCTTGGGAATTTTCGCAGATTTTCAAATCCCTGATTTTCAGGGGCTTCCAATGGCCAAATTCCTGATTTGCCACTTGTAACATTCAGCTGTGAGGTAGTTCCAACATGTTCCCCACTCATGGAGTCATGGTCAGTTGATTTTAACCTGGTTGTTCCATTTATCTATCAACAATAAATATAAAAATATTTGTTTTCTTACAAGTGTCATAGTTAAAGAGTTGGTTGGGAAAATCAAATCTTTTCCCAACAATCACAAAATTAAATTGCAATTAACTAAATTCGAAACTCGTAACTTCCATAAATGACAACAATTTTCCAATTTTGAATTTACCAAAAACGGAAATAAATTCCTAAGCATTTTTCAGACTGCAATANTTACATCCTTTCCCCCTTTAGCACAACACTTTCCCTAGTGTTCGTTCCTTTCTTGAAACAGGGTTGGATGAGATTTTTGCAAATCTCCCTCCAATTCCCAAGTGGTGTCCTCAGGACTAAAGTGCTTCCATTTCACTTTTACCTTGGCGATGACTCTGTTCCGTAGTGTTATTTATCTCCTGTCTAGAATGTGCAGAGGTTTCTCTTGGAACTCACCTTCTGGTTCCACATGCACCATGTTCCAATCAATCATGTGAGTAAGATCATGAACATAATTTTTTAACAAAGAAACTTGAAATACGTTATGAACTTTCAGATTTACAGGAAGTGCAAGTTGGTATGCCAGGGGTCCAATTTGAGCTAAGATCTCGAAACGACCACAAAACCTAGGTTCCATCTTGGAACGGTTCCCTAGATTTAGTGAAATTCTTCTTCCTTTGAATTTTAAATAAACGTGGTCTCCCAATTGGAATTCCTCGTGTCTTCTTTTTAGGTCTGCGTAATTTTTTTGTCTATCCTGTGCTTCTTTTAAATTCTGTTGTACCTTTCTTATCGTACTCTCCATTTTTTGAAGCATTTCTTGTCCCACCATGAGTCTGTCAACTGGGTTATCCCAGCTAATCGGAGTCGTACACTTTCTTCCATACAGTACTTCGAAGGGGCTCATCTTAGTGTTGTTACCGTTTTCTGGTATCCCGGATGGCCAGAATATGGTTTCTTGTGTACTTCATCCAGAACTGTTAACTTTAATTCAACAAAATCTGGTATGTATAATCTATTTTTAAATCTTAGTAGACCATTTCTGTCCAAACTCAGAGATCTGTTCTGTCTAAATTTTCTGCATTATTTTGTAAATATGCCACTGTTTTAATGTAATTCTCATCATTATTACTTGCATCCTTTAGTCTTTGCCCAAGGTCGTGTTCATACCTGCTAATGTTTATTTCAAACAACCCATGAATTATTCTACTTAAAGCATCTTCCACCTTTTTTTCCTTACCTTTGATGTGTCTTACCTCGAAGTCGAATTTGCTTAAGAAGGCCAACCATCCTGCTTTCCTTGCGTTAAGGTCTGGTTGACTAAACAAAAATTTCACACCACTGTTATCAGTCAACAATAGAAATTTTATGCCCATTATATAGTGTCGCCACATATTTAATGTGTGGATGACAACTGCTAACTCTAAGTCATGAGTGACGTAGTTTCTTTCACTCTCCTTTAGTTTTCGGGACACATAACAAATAACATTCCCTTCTTGAGTTAGGATGCTTCCCAAACCTTATTTAATCACATCCACACATATTTTGAAGTATTTATCCAGATCTGCCACCTTTAAAATGGGTGCGGTTTTTAACAATTCCTTTAACTTATTAAAACTGTCCTGACATTTATGTGACCAGTTAAACTTGGTTGCCTTCTTTTGTAAAGATGTGATAGGGTATGCAATCTTGTAGAATCCCTCTATAAATCTATAGTAATATTTGGTGATTCCCATGAATGACTGGATGCCCGTTATGTCCTTAGGGCTTGACCATTCCATGATGGCTCTTATTTTCTCAGGATCGACTGCAATACCTTCTTCAAATATTACATGTCCTAGGTACTGTATTTTCTTTTGGTAAAAGTCACTCTTGTTGAATTTAGTATACAGTTTGTGTTTTCTTAAACTTTTCAGTACTATCCTTAGATATTCTTAGTGTTCTTCTTCTGTTTTAGAATACACTAGGATATCGTCAATAAATACCACAACAAAATTATCAAGGTACTGACTAAAAATGTTGTTAATTAAACACATAAATGTTGTTGGCGCATTAGTGAGACCAAACTGTATAACAACAAATTCGTAATGTCCATATCGTGTTCTGAATGTTGTTTTACTTATGTCCTCATCTTTTATTCTAACCTAGTGATAACCAGATCTTAAATCCAATTTAGAAAAAGTCTTTGCCCCACCTACTTGATTGAACAGATCATTGATTCTAGGTAAGGGGTATTTGTTCTTAATAGTCATTTTGTTTAATTTTATGTAATTAATGCATAATATTAGAGTTTATTCTTTATTTTTAACAAAAATGACTGGTGCTCCCCATGGCGAGACACTCAGTCTGATATATTCCTTGTCCAATAGTTCTTGTAGTTGAATATTTAATTATTTTAACTTGGGTAAAATCATTCGGTAGGGATCCTTAGATATAGGAGTTGAACCAGGTAGTCGATTGATAGAAAATTCTATCTCTCTCCTTGGGGGAAATTCAGGTATCTCGTCAACAAACACATCTCTAAAATCATGCAAGATGACAAAATCCTCCAAGCTTGGTTTATTTTCTTTTTCCAACAGATTTGTCACTTGGATTGCATAAATCTGACAACCTTTTCTTTTGCACTTCTTAAATTGCATTGTTGAAATCTACCTAACTGACACTCATTTTTGTATTCTTTGTACTGTCCTAACAGTGTCATTTTCGTCATTATATTTGAGTGATTTTTCATAACAATCTAAAATTGCTTTATGCCTTTCTAAACAGTCCATTCCAATAATTATATCATAAGACCCTAATGGTATAATATTCAGATTTATCTTTGTGTTTTGATCACCTAAACTGAACTCATAGTCAGAAATAAAATCATATACTTTTCTTTTTGTTCCTATTGCTAGTTGTACTAGCCAAGATTTTGCATGTCTTGTTTTCTTAAGTTTATTTGAATCCATTATACCATGAGCGATATAACTCAACGTAAATCCTGGATCAATTAAAACATAAATACGAGTATTGTTAATTTTACCTTCAATTTCCACTACAGTGGACTGGTGATCAGCTTGTCGACCATCCACGGCTACATTGATTCGATGTAAACTTATTCCCACATCTCCCACCATATAGGCTTCCTATAGGTTATGAACTGTAGTCCTAGATACTAAAGTCAAACATGGATAGTTCCTTATTAAGTGAGGTTCTCCACATTCCCATCATTTAAACGATTCTCTAGGGTTGTCCCTAAACTTCTTCATTCCCAGATTAACTGGTTTACCACCTCCTTGGGTGTTCTGGTTATTGGAGTGAAAATATTTCCTTGGAAAACTCGTTGCTGTGTTCCAGAAAGGGGATGGTTGATATCCCTTCTTCCGTTGATTCGTTCGGTCTTGTTTCTTGTCTTTCCAAGCCTTGGGAAATTCTGACCATTGTTTGTATTGGTTGTAACACATTCGTTCCTTCCTGAAAACTTCACTTAAGGAATTGGGTTTGTCGAATTCGATTCTGTCCTTATAGGACTATGGTAAACAACTTAGGAACCGATGAATTTTTACTTTGTCCTCCCGGATATAAGGCACAAACATTAATAATTCCAGGAATTTATTTATCAGTTCATCCATATCCATTTGACTAAGTTGTAGCTCATAAAACTCTTTGGTTTTTCTTTCAGAGTAACTTTCAGATAAATATTGTTTCTTAAAGTATTTCTTAAAATCCGACCACTCCATCTGTTTTTCCTTTAGGCCCTTGGCCAACTTCAGATCCTACCACCATATGCTTTCTTTTCCTTTCAGGTTATAGATGGCCATTCTGGCCTTCATATTGCTGGAATAGTTATAGATTTGGAAATACTTTTTCATGTCCAATAGCCATGCTCCAGCCTCCTTCCCTGTTTTGGATTCCCCGTCAAAGGTGGATGGTTTGATTTTCTTAAACTATCCCTCCAGGTGATCCACCTGTTTCCTTTTTCTTCCCATGTTTGTTTTATCTTCTATTGATGGTGTACATTCAGAAGAGTTGTCCCCTTTTTCTCCTTCAAGACCAGATTTTTCGGAGGCCCTTTTACTGACCTCTTCTTCCTCATTATTGTCCTTCGGGCTCTTCTTTGTTACTATGCTACGCAACAGTACTTCATTTATTTCCTTTTGTTCTTGCTTTTTCGTTTCTCATTGTCTTCTTTGAAAATGTACAGTTCCACAATGAGATTTCTCATAGTTTCCAGAACCTCGATAGGTGCAATTTCGTCATTGTTCTAACTTTGTTCTTCAAAAGGTATTTTCTTGGGATTCTACTCGAGTCTGATCTCAACTTCATTCTGTGTTGCCATGATCACAACAGAAATAAAGTTTTTCTGTTTGTAACTGCAATTGTGTTGTTAGTTTTTTCATAAAACAGAAAATATGTGCTAAGCAAATAATTTTGGCTCTGTTTAAGGTCCAAGTGTTGTAACCTTTGCTTTGATACCATATGTAATGTACCCCATGTTTACCAAATAAAATATTTTTTTTCTTCTGAGGAACATTAAATTTTTCTCTTTGGACAACTTATTCTGGAAGCCTTATAATTAATATAAGTAGGTAATCATCATCGTTATTAACTTCTGCAAGATTTATATTTTCAGTTATCAAAGCAATGAACTGTCATCACAAAATATTCTAACACTGAATTATTTCATACTGCATAATAATTCTATACAGAAGGGAAAGGGTGACTTTTCTATACCCTAACTTCTCGAGTTTCAGGCATATCTGTAATGATTAACCTTTCACATTTTAAACATTGACCTTTATAAACCTTCAACCCTACTAGTATTATAGTCCGACCATATATGTGTTTTGATTTTATACATAGGACCTTCTTAGTCTTATACCCCTTTTCTATGCATAGACCTTCATATAAGAGAACCCATTTGAAAATACAAATACAAAACTCCCTACGCAAAAGACATTGTTCATGTCATATAGGATTTATACGAATGCGGGTTTAAAGCATGTAACCTTAATGAAAAGTTACAAGCTTAACATAATGGTGGTTACACATTAATTTAATTGGCCGAACAATAGGCCTTATGAACACTGGTCGTGTTTAAACTTCCGAACATCCTTATCATAGTTTGTTTTCCAAGAAACATTTATCGATAACGTATTGTTAGTCATACCCTAACTGAACGATAAAAATAGATTTGTTCATCCTGCATATTGTGCCTTAAAGGAGTTTTCCTCTCTCACATTAACTCAGTATGAATTCAGAAGGCTTTGTCAGTCTTGAGTTAAATACTTTTGTCCAGTCCATTAATGGAGACCCTGCAAGAGGAAATCATGAGCTTGTCACAAGACCCTGTGTCCAATACAATTGTGCGACCTTCGTCCTATCACATGGTCAGATGCATTCTTCGTACTTCCACTATTACTCTGCATAGTAAGGGTTTCCATGACTATTGTGAGTCTTCTGCATGATGCTTCAGTGTTAACTCTGTGTTTTTTTCTCGGCAAGGGAGGCCATTGACCTGAAGATATTTACCCAGGGAAATGAAGAAAGGCTATGCGATCACCTGGTAATTCCGCGACACACTTATGCTATCTGTAGTCGGGTGGTAATTTTGGGAGGTTTTAGTCATCTCTGCAACTATCATTCTTTACGATTTTTAGTGAAGATTATCCCCTTCGTTAGTCTTTAACTCTCTGGAATATTTCTCTCTGGTCATGGGTAGATACACAAGTTTTACAGTGTTGATGGCTTGTGTCTTACCTCTTCTGTGAGATAGCGATTCCATTATGAAACAATCATTAATTTATGAAGGCTTCTACGCAGGCGGTTTTCAATTTGAAATGGGGATAGTCCTGGATATGTTAGGGTTCTGTCAACAACAAATACCTTTAGTTATTTCTTTGTTGTATAACCTGGCATTTAAATTGGGAGCTTCTCGTGGCATATCTATTACTGTAAAACTAGTGATTAAAGCCTAATATAAATTCCCCTAAAATAAATCAATGTCGAGTAGTATTGTTATGTTTAAAGTTCTCCGGCAAGACCCATATATTTTTCGCAATGTTTTTTTGTCAGGGCAAGGTCTCGACTCTTTTTATTTAAACTTTCTCCTTACCTGTGTTGATGTTGGATCATGTTGTCATTGATGCCAATGGTTTGTCATTGATGCCAATGGTTTGATTACTTGGGATATTGTTGGATCATATGTCATTGATGTAAATGGTTTGGTTTGATT